>UFQX01000409.1:1683879-1694146 GCA_900497675.1 Arapaima gigas | reverse complement strand
CTACTTGTGCTCAACATCATGCCTTTAACTGATGCACCAGCGGTCTTGTCTCTGAGCTCACACGCTCGACAGATGTGAGGTCCAGCCCTGGGGGGAAACAGCAGCAGGAAGCCAGAGGTGGTTCAGAGAGGCTCTTACTGTTGCCACTAGACACACATGAAGTGGGATCCGTCAGCGAGCTGGGGTTGGGACTCTGGACACGAGGCGGTTGGGGACTGGGGTGGTGAGGACAGGCTTTTCGCTGCAAACCGCAGGCCGACAAACACGGACGGACAGACAGACAGACAGACAGACAGATCAAACAGTGCCCGGTCGAGGCGGACAGCGAGACGGGGAACAGGGACGATCCAGAGCAGTATGAGTTTGAGTACATGGGGGAGTGTGGAAAACATATGCAGTCGTGAGTTGTGCAGGAGAGAAATTAAACATGCAGCAAAAATTTTATGCTGCCTAAACTGGAAAAAAATGCTGAACACCCACAATTTTTTTTTTTTTTAAATTGGTTTTCTGAAGAGCTGAATTCCCCCACCTGTCTTCTCTGTTGTCTTTAAATACCAGTGTTTTCTAAATTAACCGATAAAATAGACTAGGGGGTGTCCTTTTTGGAAAATGTGCTCCGGTTTGGCTTTAAGGGGGAGGACACAAACAGAAAATGAGACCTTGATTTTTATTTACCTCATGCTTTTCTCCCAAGTGACTTTACTTACTTACAAGTATTTACCTATTTATACAGCAGAGCAGTTTTTACTGCAACAGTTCAGATTTGAACCTAGGACCCATGACTAAAAGGCAGTCGCTCTAACCACTACGCCATCTGCTGGCCCCTGATTTCTGAGCCATACAACAGACAGAGTGCCTTCAAGGTGGAGGACTGAATGTGGGGCCCTGAGTGACAAGAGCCCCAGCTTCCCTTAGCTGCTCTCCAGCTCAGTGGTCCTGAGGACATTTCCCTCCACTTCCCACATGAGAGGCCCCCCAGTGGACTACAGGTAGGTGGACAACATGTCAGAAAGTCTTCGGGACCCTCAGCTTTAGGACGACGGGTTAAATTAAGGAACGGCGTGGGCTTATTCTGGATTCAGTACAGCTGACCTGAGAGCTCAGAGGGGATGGGATTTACAGGGTAAAAACAACAGATGTTGAAATTTATACAGCACAATGAATTTAAGCCTGGATAACAATGTATTCATAAATTGGGGATTACTTCTCTTAAATCAAACACAATCGTCAAAACCTTCAGAAGGCGCAGGAGAGGTCTGAACGTAGCAGCGGGTGAAATGCATTAGTGCGACAGTAAAAAAAAAAAAAAAAAAAAAAAANAAAAAAAAAAAAAAAAAAAAAAAAAAAAAAAAAAAAAAAAAAGAGATATGAACAGTTATAACTAGATTTTTTTTAAACAAGTTCTAAAAATCTAGTTATGAAGGGTGCAGGAAATTACCTGTCAGACGTGAAATCCTCCGCACCAGGTAAGTGCAGGCTATGAGAAAACTCTGCAGTGCAATTTGTGAAGTATTTCAGCAATTATGTTTTCTTCTATACAATCATACAAAGAGCAGCTCCAGTTTTTAAATATTCATGTATATGGGGTACAGACAAAACTGGCAAACTCACCCTAGACCGAGGGGTTCCAATTACTATTATTTATCATGGGGAGGATAATAAAATCAGTTGCTGGATGAAAAGAAGTCGCGTACAAATTCACTAAAATAATATTTATGTCAATATGTGGCTTGTCCTTTATTATTATTGTCCTATATTATTATTATTATTATTTTCATCCAGCCATCCATTCTCATCAACCACATGTCCAGCGCAGGGTCTATATCTGAGAAACTTGGTTTGGGGGGGGCACGGCACAGCATATAGATGTTTACGATTTATACTTCACAAGGTCACTATGTATGTGTTTCACCCTGTAAAACACACAGACACTGTGGCATCAGAAGTGCTCTGCACGCTTTCTGTCGAACGTTTGAAACCTCCTGCTCCGGCACCCTTGAGCAGAGTACTTATCCTCTACTGGTACAGGGCAAATTACCCAGCTGTATTAATGGTTAAATCACTGCAAGTGGCTTAATATTACACAGTAATAATGCAATATTACAGGACCTGCTCTTTCAGTAAGTAGAAGTTTGTACAGTATTTGGTTTCATTATGGAAGAAGTACTGTGTTTTGCAGAGTGAAAGATATAAAAAGATACAAGCAGTGAATAAAATACCTGCTTTGGTAAAAATGCAAAATGAAACCGGGGAAAAAAAAAGTATATATTTTTTTTAACTGACTTAGAAACCCAATATGTGAAAAAGGGTATATATTTTTATGAGAACTTGTAGCAGGTTTTCACTCAGGACCTTCTACGAACACACCGTCTTACGGCACGTGTTATAGGGTGAAGCGGAAACACACAGGTGAGGTTGTGCTTAGCTGGACCGCACTGTTGTGCTCCTCCTTACCTGCCACCAGTTTGCTGCGCCTGGACGCCTCGGCCGCCAACTCATAAGACATGTTAATGATCTTTTCCTGCACTACGGCCTCCTCCTCGGTCTCGTGCTCTGTCTTCAAGGGGACTGCTGGCACCACGTTCTGCATGCTGCCAGACAGACCACCACTGTAAAAGGACTGGCAATAAAGGCAAAATCCATCCTTTTGACTATAAGTGGTTTCCAGTGTGTACGTATTCAATTGGTGCCTAACGTACTTAAAGGCACGTTCCAGTAAATACCATCTCAGTCACCAGCAGCTCCGAGAGTACAGAATCCGACAAAAAGGTCTGTTTTAAAAAAGCAATTCCAGAGCTAACATTCAAATGTCAGTGTACAATCAGTAACATGGTGCCAAAATGCCAGAGGCTTTCAAAGTTCTTCAGCCATGAAAGCGCTGGCAATCCATGTGAAAAGACCCATTAGGTTGAGGGAGGTGAGCAGTTTCTCTCTGACTGCCCACTGGGCTTCAGAAAGGCCCGTTCTATCCTAAATGGCCCCAGAACCCATATGCCAACTCTGTTTTTCAGTGGCTGGTTCTTTCTACACGCAGCTGTCGCCCTTTAGAAGCCGCAATGAAAACACCGGTATTGGACATGCTCCCAGACAAACTACGAAAGAGATTTAGGTTGTACGTTCCTCGTGACGCGGAAACAGCGAAACACAGACGCGGGGGGCACAGGGGAAGGAGCAGTGTCTCACCTGTTTTTGGTGATGAGGGCTTTAATTCGGTCCACTTTCTTCTGCTTGTCAGCCTCTTCCTCCGGGCTCAGGATATCCTCCATTTCCGCCTCCACGTGGCACTCCGGTATGTGCACCTTGCTGGGTTTTGCCAGCTGCCAAGAGGTGAAATGGCACGAACGTGCCCACCGCACCATTGAGAGTTACTGCATGCAGGTATTAATGAACATAATGATGATTACTACGGAGAACCACAGCATTTTGAGAAGCTAACTGTAGAGAATTCTGACATTCACATTGGGTTCAAGGACAGGCCCTCAGCATCACTTCAACCCTCCCACCAGCAGCCTCTCCTGAGTCGGACAGAGATGGAGGCAATGCCCTGACAAACAAAGCCTGCGTAATTTTGCTCTGCTCCAGAGAAGTCATAATAAACATGGAGACGAAAGGCCAAATCTGAAGGCAAAAGAGCACTGGCACAAAGTATACAGCCAGGTCCACAGCTCCCACACAGGTATCCACAGCCCTCTCTATGCAAACCTCCTTTTCCTTCCTCAGAAACTCATTTTACCCTTAACAGTGATTGATTATTGCTTTGCCAAAGCAGCCATAAAGGAGGGGTCATTTAGGAGTGGTCTAAAATCACAGAGAAGAGGTTCCAGGAGCCTGGAAGCCTGCAGGTAGGAGGAAAATAGAGTGTTAAGTGTGAAGGAGGAGGGGGGGAGTGATGGATGGACATGGAGCTGCTGACGCAGCACTGAAGGGACTACAACTCTCAGACAGATCTGCCGGAGAAAACAGCCAAATTACTCTGTTGCGTAATGGCCACTGCTTCTTTCAGCACATCTGTAATTGACAGCTAACCTGCTGCCAAGGATCCTTTCCAGTAGATTCTACCCCTATATATCCTGACATGCCTCACTGCACACACATACCGACTTTAGAAAAATCAGGAGAAGCATTTACATACAGTAGCCAACTCTCCTCTGTCTGACATGAGGAAAGGCTCGTCTTCAAAACATTTCCAGTGTCCAAATTTTACTTTATATTACTTTCTAGTAGCTTCTGGTGAGAAACATGAAGCCGTCTTGACCAGAGCAGCAGACAGAGCAGAGCCTCACCTCCTGGCCCAAAGTGTCGGAGTGCTCTGGTTGCGCGGCCTCCTTGAGGCGGGCGATCTCCTCGGCCGGTGTCTCTTGCTCCTTCAGCAGCTCCTGCTCCCTCAGCGATGCCTCCAGCATCTGGATGTCTCCAGAAACTGCCTCCTCTCTCTTGCGGCTCTGCGGCACACATGAAGAGTGTGCACAACCACAGCGGCCACAGATGGCACGTGACAGGGTGGCGGGAAGCGTGACGACAGATCGGTAAGCAGAACCTCAAGTGACAGGACAACACCTGTTTAAACTAAACTAGTGCAGAACTGATGACATCATAATTCCTGACTAGAACCATATTTTCCAGTGTACAAGTTGCAGGTTTTTTCTCTTCACCTTGTGGACTGGTGTGACAGAGTCATGTACATAATAAAAAATCTACATAGAAAATAAATAATAATAAAAATAATAAATACATGAAAATCTATTATTAAATAAACCACGGACGTTACCGCTCTGGCCACTGTCCGGCCCCGAAGGCATACATATCTGAAGGTACTGGACAAACTACTCTTCCCCTTGAAGCCATACCTGCAGGGAGCGTAAGGTGTTCTCCTTGGAGAAGGAGGAGCTACGGGAGGGCGAGTTCTCCTGGCCCAGGACGGTCAGGCTTTTCCTCTTGTCCTTCAGTGAGGCGTTCTGGTGTCTCTTGATCCGCTCCAGCTGTTCCTCCAGGCTCATCCGAGGGCGGCCCGAGTCCGGCGTGGAAAGCTGGTCCACTGCGCTCCGGGGCCGGTCCTGCGGGAGTTGTGGCAGTGGTGTTAACCATGTAGATTCACATATAACCTGCATGTATATACAAGCCAGCCACAGTCAAAAAAACCCAACCAGACACACACTATGTACCACACCAGTCACGTTTCGCCAGCTGACCGGACAGGTGCTCCTCAGCCGGACGTTTGGCCTGGGCGGCCCAAATTACACACCTTCCGAGTTTCCAGTTGAAGTGTTCAGGCTCTTTGGTAACAGAGGCAAGCGGAAGTGGACACAGTCTGAACTCTGGAGCGCACAGTTGTACACAACAGTCCTGGCCACTGAAGGTGCTACATGCTGCTTGGTAACCAAGCATTTCTAAGCCAGACTCACATTCCTGACATCAGGCTTCTTGCTCTTCCTCAGGGTGACGTAGGATGCGATGGTGGATGATTCTGGCATGGGGGACTTTGTTCTTGGGGGCACAATCCCAACGGGGTAGGACATTCCTGGCCCCAAAAAAAGGGAATGATGACATCAGAGGGAATATTTCATATTCTCTCTCTATTCTATAACGTGAGTGAAGAGAGCTTGAAGGTGACCTGTTTCACTCGGTTAAATCCATATACATGTATACATGGTGTTTAAATGTCAGGACGGAGGAAAAACCACCCACTGTATGTTACCGCACTCAATAGGCCTGACTTTACTAACACAGTAATGGGTCATCGTGCATGAGTCCCGCTCTTGGTTCAGAGTTCTGGCTAAACTGTGAGACGGTGATGTACCTTTGGTGCCGGACGGGTCTTTCTCTGACGTCTGTTCGGACCGGTCCTCCCCATTGCTCTCGTCGACCTCAGCGACTGTGGTCAGCTCGGGTTCGCTCTTGTACAGACGATAGTCTGGCCCCTATCGGGGGGAGGTCAGGAGAGAACGTCTCAGCAAGGGTGACTACAAGGGTTCAGACGCACAGCACAAAGGATACCAGAAACCTCTCAACTCAGTGACGCCTCCTGAGGCCATTCTGCGTGGTGGAAAGGCATTTAGCCCATGAGAAATGTATGCAGTCCAGGGTTTCGAGAGGAGAAGAAACCCCACATCACATGGTTATAGAGAGCAAGGAAGAATCGAGAGGTTTCTTGGTAAATAACCGCTTCACGTCAGGCTCACAAACACAGCACATTCTGCAGGTACATTTTCAGAACACGGCAATCCATTCCAGAGCAAAATAAAAATGTCACACAGGAATACACTGGAAAATGGGAATGATGCATGTGCGTAGCAACTGAATAAAATGGTGGAACTGAACGAGGACGATGACGACGCAAAGTTGCGGGTTTGAACGTTCAGGGGCGTTCAGCAGAATGGCACAACGAAAGCGCATGGGTGAAAATAAAAGAATTGAAAGCAAAAAAAATAAAAAGAGGACATAAATAAAAAGGTGACTCCAAAATGGAACAAAAAAAAAAGTTAACCAATCAAAGTACGGGTGAGTACATGGCGGTACACTGAGGCAGGCACAACCAGAGGGGTCAGAGGTCAGCGGCTTACGCTATGCGTGCCATTCCTCTGGCCGCACTTGCGTTCTTCCAGCCGATGTAGCGGCTGGCGAGTGGTGTGCAGCTGGACGCCAGAAGTGGGCAAAGGGGGCAGTGGGGGGGGCCGCTCGCTGATGTCGTACGAATGTGGGAGAGGGGGTCGTGGGGGAACCGAGTCCTCTTCCTAAGGACCACAGAGAAGGGAAGGTGACCCGGGCATCGGCAGGGACAGAGAGAGGGCAACATCCATTGATTCCAGGCTCAGCAGCAATTCAGGGCATCTTGGGAGAAATCCAGAGCTCTGCAGACTACCATATTTGAGGGTGAGAGACCACATACCAGACCAGAGGTGCTGAATCCTTGTCCCTACAGGCCACAGTATATGCAACCTTCAAGGAATCTAATTCACTTAATAACAGCAAATAAGTGTTCTATTCTAAATGATGGACGGACACAGACCATAAACAGTGTGCGTGTATGTATTTATGTTTTAAGAGCATCTGGAAAACATACCTCACTTTTGTATTTATTTGAGATGGATTTGGAGTTGAAGAAACCTGAAATAAAAAAGACAATATGTATGGGCTCCAATAAACACAAAATTTGTTTGCATCAGAAGGATAAAATGACAAAATTCACATACAAGTTCTTAAAAACAGTCAAATTTGCTGCGTATCCAAGCAACAGAGCAGAACAGACACGNTGTTTGCATCAGAAGGATAAAATGACAAAATTCACATACAAGTTCTTAAAAACAGTCAAATTTGCTGCGTATCCAAGCAACAGAGCAGAACAGACACGTTCACATATATGCATGGAGACAGAGTTTCTCACACACACACACACACACACACACACACACACACGCACCTGTGCTCTCGGTGCTTCTCTGTGGCTTGTTCTTACTCAGAGCCTCCATGACATCCTGAATCCTCCAGACCTCCTTTTGGATTTGCATGTGCTTCTGGCTGGGAGGCTCTGTCTGCTGGGGATGGTTGAAAGAATCACAAATCAGATAGATAGGGAGAATCAACAAGAGTGATGCACATTTATTAAAAAGCCCACCTAACTGTGGCAGCATGATTTGTCATGTGCTGATTTACAAACCAATAGACGGATAGAAACATAGACTGAGATGGACAGACAGATCACCAGATAGAGAGATAAAAACAGATAGAAACATAGTGACAGAAGACACTGGAATAAGAGATAGAATAAATGGACCGGAATAAACAAACAGTGTAGAACAGGCAGTGAATATTGCAGTCAGTTGATGCATGTAAGTTTAAACAAAAAGTACTTTTGACAGTTGGGTACCACTTGGGTGATATGTGGGATTCAGTATCACCCTGACAAGATGGGGACTCATTATAGAGCCAAAAAAGTTGCTAGTGTTGGAAGTGACCATCAGGTAGTGCTATTGAGAACAGCACTGCTGGAGCAGTCTGTTGATGAAAGTAGTGCTGTATATGGGCCAGGGTGTGGTGTACACAGCACTTTAGTGGCTGCTTCTCAATGGGCTCGACCATACATCCGTGAAACTGGGGGGGGGGGGGAGCAGGCAGACACCCCAAGAGACCAAAGAGACCCAACTTGAAAAGGAATTTTAATTATGAGAGCTCGTGAGAAGAAAAACATCCAGGAAACAGAAGAGAGCAAGAGAAATTGACTCATTCGGGTGTGAAGTTCTCGCTCATGCTCTTGTCTTGGGATAATTGCCTGCCGATTCCTCAAGACAGACCTGTCTTTTGTGAAGGGCATGGAGGATGGCACCAATTTCGCATACGCGAAACTGAGCCAAAGGTTACAAAGAACCTTAGTAGGGGTTTAAAGGTCTCTTAAGAAGGGAAGTTGAGACTTTACCTAGAGAACAAGGTGAGGCAAAACGCTCCTTCAGATCTCATTAAGATCTCCCCTCTTCTGCACAGCTAATCAATCACACCCACCGACTTTCCTTCCCACCCTAATGCACGCCAGTAACGGCTTTTTTAAACCTCCTGCATATGACAACACAGAAGGAGCAGACTTAAGGTCACCCAGGTACCCAGGTGTTACCAACACCCTGTTCCTTGAGAGCTCAGGCTTCAGCTGACAAGGATCAAAAAAATCTACTTGGCAAATACACATTTTACATTTACATTTATTCCTTTAGCAAATGTTTTTCCCCGAAGCAGGACACAACTTGGCAGACAAAAGTTTATTTCGCAGGAGTTTTAGACACAAATGTGATTGTTGAAGCGCAGTCAGTACGAGCACTTTGGCTCCCACACGTTACAAAAAGCAGCTGCATATAGAATTGATAGGAAATAAGGCAACTGACAAAGTACGTGAGGTAAATTGATTGAAAAGTCAGGAGCACATCCCCCTGAACTACATTACAGAAACCCTTTTTTTTAAAACTCATCAGATTTTCTTTCTTATGATGAATCTTACAAGATTCAGTTCACATTTCAGGCTGACCGTAAGTGCCTCCCAAGATGCCTCTTGGATACACTACAAAAACGATGTCCCACACAGGTCTAAGCCTCAAAATGGATTTTTGGGTAGAACATACCTGAGGGCTCCCCAGGGCCTCCAGCTGCTCCAGAAGGTTCTGCTTGGCCAAGATGACCTCATTTTCCAACCTATCGTAGGTCCTCCAGGACCGTTCCAGTTCCTGAGGATTCAAAGGAAATGGTCACTCAAACTCACACACAAATGCTCAAAAACACACACACACAGGCAGGAGATGAGGACACTCAACGGCAGTGACTCTGGACAGCTCCCGGCAGGTGCTGAGTAGGCCACTCTGAAGCACGTCTCGCTGCTGCACCACGCCTCGCACAGCCGCCGGATTGTCTGCGTTCAACTCGATCTCCTGGCTGGCGGACAGCAGGGCCGTCTCCAGGGTGTGCTGTGGGACAACATACAACACACGTGGGGTCTCTCAAAGGCTGGCAACGTAAGACGCAAGTCTGCTGTGGAACAAATGCCGCTTGCCAGTTTGTCTTGGTGACTTACAACCACTACCAGTGCGTGTAAGAACAGGAACATTTAGAAAAGGTGAAATGAGGTTTAACAATAACCAGGCAAGAATCCTCTCAGCCTGTGCTGTACCACCCATGACCTCCCTGATCTCCTCTTAAATGTTTCACAATCCCACTGAAAGAACAAAACATTAACCCAGAGATGAATGTTGAAGCCAGTACGGCAGGAGAGTAGAAGAGCAGTCACCTTCTCCCGGTGGAGCTGCTGCAGCTTCTCCTCCTGCATTCGCACCACCTTGTCCTGCTCGCACAGCAGGCTCAGCTTTGCCTGTAAACGGAGGTCACAGATCACAGGCTGCACTTGGAGTGACACACAATTTTAATCTTTCACACTTTTCCTTTCCTCCCAGTTCAGTGTAAATCACTTTGCCACTTCAGCCTGGTTGGTTACATAAAAAGGAATAAATGTTATTAAACCGAGGTCCTTTGAAGTTTAGAAGAACGTCTTTCTTGACTCCATTTGCAGAGTGGCACACAGCTTGGGAAGGTCAACATATTTCATGTTAAAATAGTACTCTGAGCCATTTCGGGGCAGGAGTTGGGAAATATAACATCACGGACCCCCACTTGGCATGAACTTTCACAATAAATATAAAAGAGCTAAACAGTAGTTTAGAAGGGCAAAGATATCCTGGCATTTGGTGCATTTCAAATCAGGCATTCTCTCTGTGGGGGGGGGGGGGGGGGGGGTGGG
>UFQX01000409.1:1628885-1683833 GCA_900497675.1 Arapaima gigas | reverse complement strand
GGGGGGGGGGGGGGGGGTTGACGGACGGCTTGCTGTGTTTACAAAAAGAATTATGTTTCATCATCAAAGCAAGGCATCTGATGCTGTTTATAAATGCCCTTTTCGTTTTTGCTTCAAGGACATAATTGCCTGAAACAGACTATTAAAATCATTTAGAACTCAGGCTGTGTGTAAGAGAGAGCCTGTTTTAATTACCACTCATAGTTAGCAGGCCATATACAAGCAATTCACTCATCTGCTTCAGGTCTGGTCCACTTCATCATGGTTTCATCTCTAATGTTCCACTTAGGGGGTTACGGGGGAATTTAAGCTAACAGGAAATCTCCTTTCAGGACTAATACTAGTTTTAACATTGCACTTTCTACGGCGTTAACAATATAATTAACTTATGGGTCCTGATATGGTGACACATGGGATGCGTGTGTACTTATACTGCGAGGCTCCTCATACAGAAGAACGCTGTCAGGACACATCTGCAGACTGTTTTTTTTTTTTCAAATATGGTTTTTCCACAGAAAAACATCTGTTTCAAAGTAACAGTTCTAGCCCCAAAACAGGAGGTAACTAAATATTAATCTGTGAACTCTTCCAAGCATTTTCTGAGAAACCGTGGACCTGAATTTCTGCAAGAACGGCTCCTAAAATGTGATCTGTTGTTCATCTAAGTAATTAGAATCAAGGAAACCACGTGCCGCAGTGCCATGCTGTAAACCATGAAGGTCACTGATGGGAAAAAGGATCTAACATTGCAGGATAATGAGATCTTGCAAAGACTATACACTCCATCCTAGATTTAGTGCCTTGCTTTTTGCGGATAATCGCAAAAATATTCCAGAAAGGAAATGAGGGTCATAAACTCTTCAAAAAAAAAAAACTTTTTTTTAACATGCTAAGGAGAAAAATATTTACCTTATTTTAGCTTTTTTTGTGGAAAACGACTTCTTTAAAGCATAAAGTAATGCTTTAAACAGTTTTTATTCTCTGTGTCAAACCTTTCTACTGTTAGTGTGATGAAGGAGGCGCAGCGACCGCTAGTCCCCCTCTAGTGGCATTTTGGTCGAGTCCTATTGGTGCCTTATTCAATACTAATATGTTAAATAATTCATTGCACTGTATTTATGGATGTTCCAGTGAGAGGACTGACTTTATTTCATTTTATTAGTTACATTACACTATAAAAGTGTTGCTGGAGTACATACTGCAGTACTATACAGCACCGCAGCTAAAAAATGTTTGGCTTTAATTACGCTTTTCAACTTCCAGAGACACCTCCTCCCCTACGCAGATCGGAAAAGCAACAGACCGTAGAGTCAGAAGTGGGTTTCACAAAAATTCTCACAACTGCACTCGCCTTCAAATACTCGAGTGTTCGCTTTAAATCAGACTTACATCGATGTCAAAATCGTTGTTCCTGTAGGTGTAGGAGTTCTCTCTGTAGTCCTCAGGTGACATCTACAAGAGCAGGTGACAATTAGGTACAATTTACAGAACGTGAAACGTAATCTGACATCAGCTAATCCTACAACCAAGTCAGGTACCCCTTGACAACCATGTTCCATGTACTCCTTTTTGGTGACTTTTTTTTTTTTTTTTTTAAATCTGAACCCTGCTTTAGTCTCAGTGTCCTACTTCAGGGCAGAACCAGCACCATTACAGGCGGCAGTAGGTGTTCATGCCAACGCTGTCAAGAAAAGAGTAAAACAGAAAAGACCCTGAGAAACGTGCGGCTTTTCTTCCAGCCAAAAAAGCTTTGAATGGCACATGTTTATGCATAATGTGACTTTCAGTGGAGCAGAAAGCCAGTAAACAAACACCACTGTGCCTGGTTTGCCCACAATGGAGAGGCACTGATGGCAGCTGTCAGTCCTCAACAGTGACCGCAGAGCCCACTTCAAATACAGGAAGGACAGGAAGGTGCAGCTGCCTACCATTTGTGGCCCTCAAGTGCTCCTCAAAACAAAACAAGACAAATGACAAAAGGGGTGAAACTGGGCTGTTTCTAATTCTCTATAAAGCAGTCAAAGACTCCTGTATATCAGGGAGTCTTCATTATGATTCCGCACAGGACAAATACATGAATGGCAAAGTAAATCCTTGGACTTAGAGAAAGAACCAGCTGAACATCCAGAGATGCACATTTAATAAACTAGAATCCAGGAAGAGGTCTTTCATAGATCGTTCTCATCATCATTACTAAGACTCATTACTCTGGTTTCATACTCAGCCATTTTCCGGTTGGTCTGTGTTTAACGTAAAACACATGATATATTTGAGAATTCTTTAAATAATGGCAACTTTTAAATTAACATAAATAAATTTTAGAAAGCCACACACCAACTGAACAAAAATGGAGAAGATGTAAGCCTAGATGTTTCATTAGAACAAATATGCAGAGTGGCAATAAACTGCACAATAACACATGAATACATAAGAGTAGACCTGTGCGCACATACACACTCACACGCGGTGTTTTTACGGTGCTGCGTACAAAGAAACAAACGTGACTGCCAGCTTCCAAAGCGCGTTGGCTACATTCCACACTGAACATGCAGATGGCTTCTGGGTCGGTGAGTGTGCGTGTGTGTGTGTGCGTGCGTGTGTGCGTGCGTGTGTGTGCGTGCGTGTGTGTGCGTGCGTGTGTCAGGAGTCAAAAGGGATGATGGAGATATGACAGAGTGCGCTGCTCTGGTCACTCACAGCGTAGCGGCGGCGTCACTTTTACACCTGGGTTACAAAAGTGGCCGAGAGGCAGTGATGTCACACAGTCACGGAAGCAGGGGACCCCTGTTCATCCCATTTGCTATAAGCGGAGGAGGGTGGGCACGGGGAGCAACGCACCTGCCATATTTACCTGGAGAGAGGGACTCAAAGCTGCATGAGCACGTGTGGCATCTGCTACCCCCAACATTAAGGCTTGGCAGAAAATGAAGGGCAGTTGCTCAAATGTGGATTTTAAATCAGATTCAGCATCATTAATTTGTTCCTTACAAACCCTGTTCATTACCAGCTTACTAGACGCAGACCCGACAGTCACAGAAAGAGCCCCTCATGTGGAGACCTTTTGAGATGGACTGAATGTTTAAGTGTGTTTACATGACTTTTGGAAGCCTCTCCAATGAGCCTATAGGGACTGAAATGTCACCTCAACAGTGACTCGCACTGAACAACAATGAGGCAATGGCGCTACTTTTTTTCTGGTTGCTCAAATCACTGGAATGCTGGATTGCTTTGAGCAACAGAAGACTTTCCGATGTCTACCTGCTCCCACCGACAGGGGCTGAGTGAAGGTAAACAAATAAAGGCAAACCCAACACAAAGCTCGTCACACACAAAACACCTATCGATGTCCATCAAGTGAAGGTGGGCCTGCTGGACAGTGCGGCATCCATTGCAAGCCATGCCCACGATTCCAGCTGACTGGAGAAAGCGATGGGTGACATGTGCTTCGACAAACAGTGCGAGGCAGAGAATGTCATGAGGACGACAGGAGAGCCTGACAGGCAGCTCAGAGAAGGAAAGCAGAAACTGGTACTTCAGGGTTGATGACAGAAATAACCAAAGCAAAGCCACATGTGTGTCATGACCTTACTTGCTGGTACAGTTGTGGCCGTGGCGCCGAGTTCTCGATCATAGTGTGAATCGTGACGATTAACGGCTTGTTCTCTTTCATCTAGTTCGGATTGGAAGGAGTACAGAGCAGATGTCAGTTCTCAGGAGAACCGGGGTCTGCAGACAACATGCCGTCACTTAACACGTGCTCCGGTGTCTGTATGGGTGCAGCTGTTCGAAAACGGCAGCAAACCTGCCCTCGGGAGCACGTTCAGAGGTTCAGTCATCAAGTGAAACAATCAGAGTTATTCAGCAAAAAGAAGAATGTCGTTTCCTCATCTGTAACGCGGTGGTATACTTCGCTTCGACACCGTCTCTGTGAGAGCCCAAAAGTCAGATTATTTTGTAGAACGCGTCCAGTTCACATCCAGAGATTATGAAATGGCAGATATTGCTCCACGCGAATAGCAGTGAAGCCAAATCCTAGGGGAGCTCATTTGACAGACAGGTACCAAATGAACTCTCCCAGTGCTCACACAGCCCTGCTGATTTCACTGTGCACAAAGAATCTCGACTGAAGCAGAAGGAGGACATTCTGGCTGTTGTCAGCGAAACAGTTTTGGACAGTAGTGGGGAAGGAGGTTTTGCTGGCGCTGTCTTTGACATGATAGAACCACGGTAAATCAGGCATTTCAGCTCGCTCTGTATGGAGAAATTTTAGGAATTTATAATGGACCACAGTCGTAGAACGATCAGACATTGTGAGAACGGGAAGCGTTGGTCACTAATACCTGCAATATTGGGCATTGCTTCTATAACAATAACGCTTATGAAGGTACAGCGGTGATGTGCCTGTGAAAACGGTTCTCTGTCAGACAGAACAACAGTTAAATAAGCGACTAGGTATGGGGTAACATAGGAAGCTCTTACTCTTCTTTACAAACACATTATGTAGCAGCCTCCTTTGAAATAGGCTTTTAAAAGCTCAGAACGTCTACACAGATATGTCACTCAGTACCGTGTTGAGTACCTTTCTTCCAGCATGCGTTTGCTTTTCAAACCTCTTTGTGCAAATAATAGCTAAAATAGCTTATGGCTGTAAAACTGTAACAAGCACAAAGACAACAGCAAAATCTCCTTACGTAACAAATGCATTGAGCAGTCAGAGCGGAGGGAGCTTATAATGGCATCTTTGGAGCTACCGCCAGCACTCTTCGAGGAACTGGGATCCTAAATGTTTTAACTGCTTTCTAATAGAAATTAAGAATGAAGGAATTGGTTAATCAATGTAAGAAATTAACAGAGCTGGAACGCAAAACATAACACAAATATTTGTGAAGACAGGGTAGAGTAGAAACGTGTAGAGTATAAGAAACATCTCTGTAGAATCATTTACATCAACTGTCACTCCGAGACAAGCCATTCTCTGTGTGGGGACAATGAACTCTCAGATTCAGTAAAACTGCAGGTTCTCCCACCTGGCTGTCCAAGTAGGCGAGGTTCCTCTGGAGGTGATGGGAGAGAATCTCACTCTAGCATCGGCAGCAGATGGAAGAGAAGAGAAAAAGAGCGATGAAGCAAGAGCCAACAAGCACAGACACAGAAGAGAAAAGTGATCGAGCACAAAAGAGGCAAGCAGGCCATCAGAGTGGACAGTTGAGACTAACAGTAAACTGGCATCAATGCTATATGCAAATGGAGACAAGGCTTAATGATCCAGTGCCATATGCAACTCTGTGTGACCACACTGAGATGACAAACCATGCAGGAGAACCAAGTAAAATCATAAACCAAAGTATTTCAAAAATCTATTCTTTTAAAAAAAAAAAAAAAAAAAAAAAAAAAAAAACAAAAAAAAAAAAAAAAAAAAAAAAAAAAAAAAAAAAAAAAAACTCTGCAAGCAGAAGACATGCCAAAAGCATAACAAGTTAAAACATCTCCCACAGGCTCAGAAAATAAAGCAGATGTAAGAGTGCTTCTGCTTCAATCAATAAGCACGGCCAAATCCACAGACACGAAAAAAGAAGTTTCAGTGAAATAACACAATGCCAGCTTGAGGTGCCACTTTACTGAAGGAGCCAAAAAGTCACTACTGACCCTTAAACATTGAATCTTGTCAAGAGTCCAAATTCAGTATGAACTCCAATATGGGTAGAGGAGCGGGACTCACATGGTTTACATGATGGGAGTATATTCAGGGAACCTCACAGTATTCTTTCTCCAGTACCTCATTTATTACTACATGGGAGCTGTTGAGGTTCCTTTTACTACTTCCTTACAGTAAACCATAATCCACTAAGTTACCAGCAGTTCTTGTAGAAGATCAAACTTGCACATTTTCCCTCCACGACTACAGGTTTTTCAATATTCAAGGGTTAATAGTATTATATTCACTATTAAATTATTTGCATCGCTCTTAGACACGCAAAACATAACCGATGACAAAAAATAAAAGCACACAAACAAAAGCCAGTTTCTCAAGTGCATGGTAGGAGGTGAATCGAGGTCCTCCAGTGATGCACATGCATCCTCTAACCTTGGGGTTGGTGGCGTCGAGGCCCAGCTGCATGAGCTGTGCCAACGTGTGTTCCCGGAGGCTGTTGAGCTCGGCCTGCTGCCGTCGCAGCTTGATTAAGAGCAGCGTGAGCTCCTCCGGCTGCGGGTGCGAGGGGGGGTATACCAAGTTAGCCAGGGATGGCTAAGGGACAAGCTAAAGTGGGCTGGTTTTGGCTGACTCAGCCTGCAAGGGACAGACCTCAAAATAAGTGTGACTCGACTTACAATGTGAAGATGGCCGCCTACAAAAAGTTACTTTAAATGGCACAAATTTGGTTTTATGTCCATGCGCTTGTGTAGGGAGGCTGGGTGATGTCACATCACCTTTTAATAATCGTTATCATCTTTAAATGTGAAAGAGGCACAAAGCTCCCTTAATACTAACAAGTGGGCCCGGTTCTGGGTCTCTGCTTTTGTAGGTGTCTGGAAGACATCAACGTCTGGAAATAACTTAATAACAGCTTATCCTACAAAGGCATAAAATGCTATTTTCATGACAAAAAGCAAAACTAACAAAATATGAAGGATGTTTTGTTTGCCTTGTTCCTTGCTCTCCTGTGAGGGCAGGGCCAGGAGCTGCACTGGACTGAACCCGACTGGCGGCCAAACACAAGCACGTTTTTATAAGTGAAAAGCAGTTTATGTCAGGAGGGAGGATTCACATGAATGCAGAAATGCCCCGCAGCAGACAGGCTGGTTTCGTCATCTTCATCAATCACTGCGGCTCAGAGCCAACAAACCATGTGACAGAGCCGGGCCTGTGCCGACAGCCCACTGCAGCATCCACACGTTCCTGTACCGCGATTAAGGCATCGCTGTTTGCTCAACAGAAGGATCTATTGTTTTCCTCTTCTTCCGGAACCGAATTTAACTCCAAATTCACCTTCTTTCGGGTTTTTGTCATCTGGCATCCTTCACGTAGCTGGTCGCAAGTCCAATTTCCCACAATTATTCTTGACATCACGCTCTGTGGTAAAATACGTCATCATATTTGCTCGTTCAACAACGGCGCACGTCACCAGAGTTTAATTTTCTCACCAGGGTAATTTTAAATGCAAAATTCACAATCTATTGCCCAAACTCCAACAATAATTACTTGAACCACTTTCAAACTGGAACTCGGCCGTGGAAAGAACTTTGCTGCAATGAATCCCACTAACTGTATATAAACTATTACAGCTTTGGGCAAGTGATTAAGCAGGTAATTTCCCCAACTGCTTTGCATTCCTTAAGTAGTTCAAAAATCTATTAAAATGCATCAAGTGGAACAAAAGTCAAACTTAACTACAGCATTTGTCATTGTAAACAAGAAGCAGAACTAAAGATAAGGTGAAGGAGGCTTCCAGAGAGAACAACTGGTCATGAAGTGTGTTCAGCCATCGCCGTGCTGTCATTCACCTGACGCGCACATCCGCATTCATCCACATAAACATCTCTTTCAGCTGTCAGTCGGAGATTGGGGTGCATGTCGCATTGCGTGACTTGTCGTTCAAAAAAGTTCTCCATACTTCTACTATGTAGGTCTCATACCCTGCCTGTGCCAGTCAGGAGGAGTTTGAGGTGTTTCCATGTGATGTTGTTATTCTGGTACTAGGCCAAAGGCGGGCGTCAGGATTTACCGCTGCTGTGGCTCTTACCTCGAAACACTATCATTAGCCCATCATTGCTTTAATCACCACAATCAATACCTTAAAGGCCACAATCAAGCCTGCGGTATTCAACCAGAACACTGCAGCCGTGCTACGCCCTCGTGGGCTGCTGCTGCTGCTGCTGCTGCTGCTGCATCTTCAACACACAAGCTGCTGCATAAGGCCACCGAAACGTGACGGCGTCTGTGGTATCTTCACTGACGGATTCACAAACGCAGCTCGCATCGCATGTACCATCAAGCTACTTCTGTCGGTGTACCTGAGGGAAAAGTTCAGCGAGTTTATATCGCATACAGATTGGTGTTTTGTGTGATTTTTCTGCTTAGAGGGCACTGGAAGTGAAAAAGTAGACTTTTACAATAAATAAAGACATCCGATTCTCACATTCTCCACAGGGACCTGCTTTCTGCAACAGGTGGCATTAACATTCCCAAATGAGAGAAAACCACTTCATTTCAATTGTGAAATTTTGCTTCCAAAAGCTGCTTTACGCACTTCAGATAACTCTCCCAATTTGACTTATATGCTATACTGGTAACACGGGACAGCTACAGATGGAGTAAGCTTAAGAAAAGCAAGATTAAAATTAAAAGATTAAATTAAAATGCATGATGGCATTGTAGGAATCAGAATAGCATGGTGTCACGTCTGTTTTCAAGTCGCAGAACAGCAGCGCTGTCCTGGAAGGGGGTGTTAGGTGATTGTGGAAGGACTGTTTTGGTCCTCGGAGGGATGCTGTGTCCGGCAAACCACAGGGTAGTTAGTACACCGACGGAGGAAACACGGACAAGAGGGCCAGGTGATGTGGTGGGACAGAGTGGGACTGACAATCAAACACTCACCGTCTTGCCTTGTAGGGACTGAGGGGTGACTGTCTGCATCGGGATCCCGGCCGGCATGGACCTGCGATCAGGGGGGTAGGCATACTGGCAGGGAGAGGGTCACGGTTACACACAGCAGGCCTCGGCAAGCAGTCTCAGCTCACTGCATTTTTGTACAGCGCCCGCCCCGACACCAAGACGTTTAAAGAGGGTAAGGCAACATATACTTCTAGCAACATCCTTCATTCAGAGAAGCCAGAGAAGTTTCACCTGTTTTTATAGATGACACAATTATGAAGCCCAGGAGGAAGTATAACCCTGAAGAAGGAATTCAAAAATTCTGGGACACCGTATCTCCCTATACTGGGGCCTACAGTCTGACATTAACTGACACTTTTGGGCCAGTACTAAACAAGATGGCCTCTACCCAAATCTACAAAGAACCAGCATCACCACTGTGATGGTAGTTTCCAGGACTAACTAACTGGTTGTCGTTAAGGAGGTGGCTCACCTTGCCAGGGTGTGGTCTTCGGTGCCGCTCGACAGTCACGTCCCCCCGGAAGACGGGTGAGGACACCTCGGAGCGAGAGCCAGCATTGTAGGAGCGCAGTGGTGAATAGCTCTGGTAGAGCGCCAGCGAGCCGTGGGAGGGGGAAGGGGGGATGGAATGGGCCACGTGCTCTGACAGGTTCACCATGGTCCTGGGGCTGGGAAGTGTACCATAGGGCCCGGCCGGGGGAGCGCCGTGACGGCTGTAAGCCTGCCGCTGCTGCCACTCGTACAGCTGCCACATGGTGTCGTCGCGCATGGAGCGGCGCTTGTCAGCTGCAGGGGGTCCCAGCGCGTGGTCATACAGTGACGGTGACACGCTGCAGATGCTGTCGGGTCGCGTCATGCTGTTGCGGGGGAGCGTGCGATATCCCTCTGGGTATTGGGGCACCACCTGTGCCCGGTGGCTGGGCATGTTCCGGGGCAGCGTCTGGTAGGACGTGATGCTGGAACAGAGCGAGCGGAGCCAGGTGACAACCGGGTCATTGTTCAGCAAACGCTCACTCCTCTCACACACACGCGCGCGCGCGAGCGTGACATCCAGGACAAACCGTGAGAGACGTCCAGCTCATCGAAACGCAACACGCCAACACCAGCCTTCATTAAAACTGTCGCCATGAGGTTTGCCGTTGCTGCCTGTCTTCATCGGACCATAGACCATCACAGCTGATGAGCAGACTTTTGAAGGTGTTGGAAAAATACGGAAGCGGTAAAAAACGAGATGTCCGGAGCCCAAGCTGAATAGTCACTTTGTGCATTACTGTCAAAATGCATGGAACTGAAAAACTGTTATGGACAAAAGCATTTTCTATGTGATTAAACACTGGGGTTTTGTCCACCATAAACACACAGCAGTGATCCAGTTCTCTGAGAGGGAATGTTCTGGAAAGTCCCACTTCCACAGCAGAGACTCCACTATATTTAGAACGGCCTTATTGCAGACCGTGGCTGAAGTAATTAGGATGGAGCTCATCTGAGGGCCCTGATGCCTGCCTGTGCCACACGAGCACTTCCAGAACAATCCTCAGGAACAGTGGCCCTGGGCTTTTCCATTTGTGCTGTCAGGAGAGGGACTGCAGGGAAAAAGGAGCAGGGTGAACCGGTCCTTGTTGCACCCTCATCCTCCCCTAGAGAGGCACACAGAAGGGCCAAGACCGCAGGGGGCGGCGAAGGGAGCAGGGCAAAAATTGCACCTACTGCAGTAATCTGAACAAGTTTTGGACTGACTTTAGTATTTTAATGGTATTTGACAGAGATTAATAGAATTATATTTTTGTAAAACAGTTCAGTAACTCTGCACCATCTGGTAAGAATCAAAGAACTTGAAAATATAATCAAGTTAAGTAATTATGCCTATTTTTCTGCCCATTTTTGTCTTGTTTTAGATGAATGCCTTTTCTGACAATCTCTTATGGTCTGTATTTTTGGGTACAATTAGTTAAGGGAAAGTCGGTGTTGTAACAGTGGTGGCGTAGAGTGCAGGGTGTCAGTCGTACGCTTGTTTATATTATCGACACTCCAAAGAATCCTGAATTGACTGAAAAAGATAAATTCCAACAGAGGTGACAGTCAACTGACAGTAAGAGCAACACCAGATTTAAATTATTAAATATCAACCAATAAATTATTAAACTACTGACAACTTTTCAAAGAAACACATAAATTATATTCCAACCCAACAGAAAAAGGAGCACGATAAGCCAGTATCTTGTCGTCAGCAGGAAGAGAAAATAAGTACCCTATTTAACAAATCTGCATCTGCATCATTGGCAGCTGTGAAAAACACGGCAAAATAAACTGGGGGGGGGGGCAGTTATTGTGCTACACGGCAATCAGACACATGGGAATGTTATAAAGCAGCAGCATGAGGGAAGAGGAGTTCTTGCGGTTATGGTCATCCCAGAAAAACAGTCCATACAAACTTCCAGCTTCCCTGCAAGAGTCTCATCTTATTGCTGTAGCGGCATCAGAGGAAATGGCTGGAGGACGGTTCCCCTAAGCCCAGTGGCTCAACCGAAACGCTGCGAATTTGTGAACACGAACACCAAGCAGTCAGCAGCCCGGACTGAAAATAGCCTTCCCTCATTGAGCAGCTGCTCAAATGGTCCTCGGATGGAGTGCTGTCAGGTCCAAGGTGCCATTCACACATCGCTCACTTGTACTCCAGTTCCGGTGCCCACACTGCCGCTTGGCTAAGCAGCACTCCACTAATGGAGGAGAAGACCGAGGAGGGGCTGGTCTGGTCTTTGTTGGGGGACAGGGATATATGAAGCACTTTTCATTCAGCTCATACTTCTATTGCCCTAGGTAGCTTAAAGGTGTGTGAAAAATAAGCATTTTGCGTGTTCTCTGTGGTTTTATTATTGCCACTGATCCTCAAAAGGCAACGCAAGTGAAGGGAGTAACCACATTGTGTTAACAGGGGTCTGTGAAAGTGCAGAAACAAGTGAGAGAACAACACAGCCTCTCGGTTGCCACAGACAGGCCCAAAGCTGCTTGTCGGAACCTCCAGCTTCGCGTCGCAATATTTTTTTCCATGAAATTCGATTAAATGCAGAAAAGCTCCCTCTCTCCCTCAGAACTGCTGAATCTCTTCTAGTATTCAAGCAGAGTCAAACTATTTTGGACCCATTTCTCTCCACATGCCCTAACTGCTAAATAAACATGCTGTCGTCTTTGTATTTCCTCTTTGACTCAGTTCGACAGACTAATGCAATATGTACCAGCAAAAAATGGTGGCGTCAGACAATTCACGTAGTTGCGCTTTGACAATCGTTTGTCCCCATTTAAAGCTCTTCACTTGCTGTGAAATGCGTTTCTTTTTACTTTGAGTTGCATGTATTTCTGGTGAAAAAAGTCTGTGTTTAATGAATAACTGTAAAAAGAGTTTAATGTCCACAGGCAGATTTGTTTCCTCCTTGCACTGTGGCACCTGGAGTCTATACTACACAATGTCACAATGTGGAAAAAAATATATATAAAAAAAAAACTTAAAGAATTAATTAAGGTGCAGAACAGGGAAAAAAGTATCTTCAGAACAAAGCTGTAGGGTTACAGCAGCCTGGGGAAGTGTGAGAAGCCTGTCTACAGAGTGCGCCGTCACATTACACTCATGTCAAAAGGACAGACGCCCACTCAGCGCTGGCGATAACAAACACGAATGATCCATCCCTGTAATACAAAGGAATTTTACACTGTCTTTTTACTCTGCTTGTGCTGACAGCTGATGCATCTCAGCTGCACTTCACCATCACAAGAGAACTTTCAACTACCCACACAGATCAAGACCAAGTCAAAGACCCGGGGGGACAGAACACACTCCCACCCGACTAAAACAAATCTCCGAAATGACATTATGGTTGCTGACAGACACGTATGTCTGTAATATGAGAGGCTTTTCAAGTTCATATTCCATGCTGCGACTGCCAGACAGCAGATTACAAAAGTATTTGGATTTTTTGAAGGATAACTCATATCAGCACGGCAGACAATCGTGAAGAAACCTGTTTATAATTCAAGGTTTTGCACCATCAGAAATTATAGTGTTTCACTACACTGGTCAACATCTCTACTGCCATTTGGACAGAAACTGACTTAAGATTTCTGACCCGGAGACAGTTAAACACCCACCTCCGGGAATCATCCTCCTGACCCCTCACTCGCTGAGTCCTCATCCACTGCTCCAGCTGCTGCATGGAGTTGGTCCTCTTCAGGGTGTGCTCAGGCTCAAGAGGTGTGGCTGTGGCTGTGCTAGGGTCCCCCTGAGGTGGGGCGTCACACGTATCCCCTGGACTGTGCTCTGCAGTGCGATCCCCTGACCCATTCACCTGTGTTGCTGGGGCTTTGTACACAGCGGTAGACGGAGGGGCGCTGGTGATATTTTTATGGGTGGGGACAGGGGCAGTGCTATCTGGGGGCTGCAAGAGCGCTGCATCCTCCTGGATGACGGTTGGCTGGGCGGGCTGCAGCTTGACGCTGTTGATCTTGGTGAGCGAACGCTCAACCCCGTCTTTTGCAAAGCCGTACCGCTCGCCGTCCTTGAGCCTCGTCTCCTCCTGGCGGCTTACCTCCCGGTTCCGCTCATTGTTCTGGAGCTCTGGAACGGTCAGAACCCGGTGGTTCAGCATGTTGTTCATCTCCTGTGTACTCCGCTGCTCCAACCTGTGGGGAGGTGGGAGAGTCAGCGAGAGAAAAAGATAGTAATGGCACAAGCTGGGGGCACTGCTTCTACTTAGAGTCACAAGCACATTACTAAAACATACGACCAAAACTTTCCCAGCCAGAAAGGTTAATGGTTTGAAAAGTCATAATTCCAGTGGCCCCTTACCCTAAAGATATCACACATCAACTTTCCTTGAGCAATACACTGAATGTTGCAAGTTATACCAGTTCTAAGTAGATTTTAGTAAACAACGTAAAGACAATTATAGAAAAAAATTAAAGAAAAATCACAAAACAGAAGTTTACTTGTTTCTGGGTGTGTGTATGTATCCACTTACCTCTTGACGGGCTCTGTGTGCGCCATAGCTGCATCTGTCATCACCTTCATCCAGGACTCCATTTCTTTGGGCGTGTCTGTGCAGAAGTAGTACGTCCGCATATTTGGGTGCGTGGCCTGGGTTGGAGAGATCAGATTCAGTACGCTGGAAGGTGGAACCTGAAAACAAAAGTGAGAAAGATGAAACTAGATTAAAAAAAACGTGGTTGTATTTAAAATATAAAAATACTTGACAGATTTCTAGACAAAGTAGTTCATATCAGTGTACATGGTAACAACAGTCAAAAGAAACACTCAGTATTTATGCAGCACAGACTTAAAAACCCCAGCATGTGTTGTTCTGTGTTTTTAACAGAAGTGCTTACTTGGCACATGATAAATTCATCATTTGCAGTGTGAGAATTTACTGTGCCACGCAGTGATGGGTACAGCCTTGTGTCCTCAACAAAGGCCCAGGAATGCAAAAGCCCCAGTGTTTACTTCAATCAAATGTGCTTCTACTGCACTTGGCAATGGTCACAGACCTCTATAATGAATGCTGTATATGAACTTTACTGGTAGAAACCATCGTCAAAATAAATCAGTTTATTTTAAGAGGCACAATGTTGGTCACAGCATTGCACAAGAACAGCAAAAATGCAGAAAAAGAGAGCGATCCCTGGAATGCAGCTCAACGTACCACGTTGCCATGGCGCTCGTCCCAGGAGGAGCGGTGATGGTCCCCTCATGATGGAGCACAAACCAGAGCATTGTGGGTAAGAGAACACGAAATTAGCTTTTTTTGGGTTTACAACAGCCACTTTATGAGAGTCAGAAAAGCAAATGGAAAACAGATTCTCTGTTCTCATTGTGGCGTTCCCACAGTCTCCAGTGAACAAACAAGACGGACCGTAGAGGACCATAGTCATGGTGTGGTGCTGACCATGGGGCGGCAGCCAGGTGACATTAATCAATGGTTGTTTAGGCCAACCTGACAGAAACTGCGTTGTTAAAGTCAAATTTAGCACTAAAACACGTCGCTGATTCTCTGCCCATCGGCCAGACTCCCAGGCGTCTTGACTGCTCGTGGGCTGGCAGGGTGTGGCCCGGCAGGGTGTGGCCCAGTGTTTCCTTGTACTTGCTCATAGGCTTCAGTACCACTGAGATGAAACACATAATACTGCTAATGAAGTTTCTATTGCTCCCTTCATCAGAGTTTCAGGCACCGGGGCAAGATGAAGGCTAGGGCTGAAGGGATCCTGGGAGCCATATTTGTTCTTATCGATTTTTCTTTGTTTTCTGCTTGAGAAGTCCTGTCACACCTTCAAACTCTGTAAAGGTCTCGTGGCTTCAGTTTACCCTTTGAGAAGAAGCCTAACAGTTTCTGACCACGTGATGGTATGGAACGCTATCAACACACAGAGAAAAGTCACACTGACCTTGAAGGCGTACTTCCTATTTATATGATCCTCCACGGACAGCATCGATATATGGAAGCTTGGCAACAGGATACTTCCCAGGATTCCTTCTTCCTTCTCATCTGCAAAATGAGGAGAAAAGATACACATTTACTTCCTAACTGGTATTATGCTGTCGTATTTTGAAACTTCTGAACTGAAGCGCTCTTGCATCCATTTGCGAATGAGTAGCTTCAGATGAGGTGTAGTGAAGGGAGGGTTTAGTAAGAAGGCCAGCACGCTACATTAGCTGAAAGCTCATTCTGGCCACCACAGTTCATTAAGGTAAACACTGCTAATGTCTCATTAATATACTTTAATTGTGGGAAGAGACAAGTATGAATAAAGCAATTACTCCTCTTGTCCACACGTCCAGCGTTGTGCACAAGGAGCAGCAAGCGGCATAACTGATCTCATGGTAATGTGCTGCTTCTACAGCAGCACTGAATGGGTCGTAACTGAGTTACGCTACTTTCACACGCAGCGCCCAGTTACAGCGGGATCTTTGCCCTGACAAAGCAACCACGGATCACTGAAAACAGCAGTGGTGATAAAGACACAACATGAATTTACAACAACACGCTGGTTTTAAACTCAGTGATGTTCAACAGGTTATAGCAAACAATAGTGTTTCATTTCAGGGACAAAGAAATGCCATCAAGAGCCAGTTTTTTGGTCATGGAAATAATATGATGCACAGTCAGGTCATTGATAACAAAACAATAACAAAATGAAATCCAGTTGCCATAAAGCACATTCCAAACCAGGAAATCCTTCAAACTTCTATGAAATCTGCTACGCTTGTAGCTGAATTAGAGGAACGCGTCTGTGTCCGACAATTTTAGCAGATCAGACCCCTAATGGACTTCTCTAATCGTAACCATGGAGACAGACTGCGAGCACAGGAGTGCATTCTGTTCCAATGGTCTGCCTTTGTCTTAGTCTAACGTTGATAATGGAAGCAAACAAACATCCACACACATGGCACGGCACATGCAAGGTGAAACCAAGGCAGGTGTCTGGCTTTACTTTTTGCTCTCCTCCTAGGGAGTTGTTCTGCCTGGAGCCTGCGAAGTGTCGACTGAACCCCGAGGGAATATGACACAATCCGAATATGTCAACAAACAACATAGCAGCAGCTTACCGAGAACTTCTGAAATAATTTTTAAATACAGTACATACAATAATTATTATTAGTGCCATCCTGCTACTCTGATGCAAAGCAACTTCCAGCTGTGACTACCAGCCTGTGACCTTCAGCGCTATGCCACCAGCTGTTCCAAAGCTGAAACTGCGCTTATATGAAAAACCCCACTGAGCAGGTTGAAAAGCCAAGAGCCCCAGCAGAAAGTCTTCATTTCTGCAGGCTGAATAAACAGGATTAAAGACAACCCTCCTCGCTATCTTAATCGCTTACTGGAGACGATGATGACTTTCTACCGAGGTGCCAAACAGAAGCGTTTGCTCCTAGATAGCTCAAAGTCGAGCGCCGGATTGGTCCGATTGTTTTCTTTGCACATTTCTCTCCGAGGCTCTCCACGTCTGACCTTGACTTATTAATCACCTTTATTCAACAGTCCACTTGAAAACCACGCTCGCGGGGGAAAGAGCTCGACTCGGGGTGACATGCAACAACAAGAATGAAAAATCAGCTGACACAACCCACGCCAACCCTCTGAGTGCACCTTGTGTCAGCATCTGCCCTGCCAGCAAGCTCCCCAGCTCACCTTAGACATCAGCAAAATGCCAAATGGCCCAAACAGCACCAAAACGTGGTGCTTTCTGCCTTTGTGAAGATAAGGAGCCTTCGCACCTAGTTCATGACACACTGTTCCAAAACAGCATTATAAAGTATTAGACTGACGGAAGGAGGGGGAGAGAGAGGAAGATATGAGGCTCAGCCATCAGCAGAGCATGTTTCTCATCATCTGTCCAGACATGTGCCCTGGTCTGGAAATTAAAAACAACCCCTCGGTATTATGTGTCTTTGCAGATTACACAAGGTACTGAAAACCAAGGGAATGAAGGTTAAATGGTCAGGACGGACTAGCTCCTTCTTTGCCTCCTCTATGGAGCCTCGTGGTCAGCTGTATCTTAGCTGGCTTTGCGCATTCTCTTTGGGGCTGGGGCGACTGCTCTAGCTCGGTTGGACATACGGCTCGTGACCGCAGAAAAAAAAATGACAGTAACAGCGGTAGCAGCTGTGAGGATGGACACGTCTGTGATCGGAGGCTCTGAACAAAGGCCACCTTCCAATGAGAGATCAGACACGGGACTCAACAGCTACCCAAGGGCTCCTCAGGGACACTGGGAAAGAAAGGCTGCGCTTGTGACAAGGCCAGGGAATAGGAACTAAAAAAAAGCAGCAGTTTGAACAAAGTGCCACAAGTGGCACATGTCATGAGGCAGACCAAAGGGAAACTGCCTTGTAATGCTAACACGCCTTCCTGTGCATCAAAACAAAGCCGATGTCCCAGGTTTGGAGAAAAACACCATTTCATCATTTGTTCATACATACCCATGCAAACACACATATATTAATTTACTACTGCAGTATTCGCCTTGACACAACGTTGATGTTTAAACATCACAATCTAATCAGATATGTGGGAGGGTGGGTGCCATCACTGTTCACTTCCTCTATTATTGTACTTGTTAAAGTGTGAAATCACATTTTGAGAGCAGACTTATCATTGTCCTAATCTAATTGCAAAGTCGTCTCTGCTGCCATCTTCTCAAACAATAATAATAAAGTGGAAATAAACACCGATATCCAAGTTCCATGGTGAACACCGGATTTTTAATTGAAACTTTTTGACACGAGGTCTACAACAAATATCTTTCTCTCCGTTCTTCTGTAAACGTGGGCCATTTTGGCCTTGGGCACGCTGAGAATAAAAAGGAGGAAGCGCAGAGGTCTGACGATAAACTACAGCAAACACACAATGACAGAAGAGCATGCTGCGTTAGTTATACAACTGATGCCAGTTACTGAGTAATGGCCTAGGGAGAATAACATTTATTTGACCATTTTAGCCAATAACCCAAGGAAAGGACGATAAAGAAGTAAGTAGGATAAAAGGGATGTGTGCGTCTGTTTACGTGCGACGTACCTCGGTAATAGAACAGGCACATGTCGGAGAGCACAAACCATCTCTTCTTCCACAGCTTCATCCCCGTGCTGTCCTGCAGAGAAGGACACAGGACATGTAGGTGACTGTCACTAAGCCGCAAAGAGAACAGTTCAGGTTCCAGGTTCAAAACATCAACTTGCATTAAAGCTAGAGATACCCAGGCCTTTCATCTCTTAATAACTCAGCCCAATAAGCCCAAACGCTTGTTTTGCCTGGTGATGACATTATGCTTGATGTTATCTGTTTTTTTTTCCATGCTGAGCCACCGTCTTCTTCCAATCCACTGATGTTTTCTTTACGCAAATATCCTTTAAACCCAGAATTCTGTAGACTGAATGGCAGGTAAAATGTGCCATTCCTCGTAAGAAAATACGAAATTCAAAATACAAAGAGGTACAATAAAATTCCACAGTCACACATAAAATAAATCACATCCCATCAAAGCTCTCGAGCCACCACTGGTGCATGTTACTCGTAACGGGATTTTCAGATTAGTGCCGAAATAAACTCTGCTTTACCCCGAGTTATTTACATTCCTCTTGATTGCTCTTTATCTGCCATTCTCTTCTGAAAGACAGATAGAGCCACGATTTGTAGTCAACATATCACCGCAGGGTTGCAGAGTCAATCTGACGCCTTTGGTGGTCACAAACAGCCAAACATGCCACGTGACCAGGAGGATTAGACTTCGAGCTGGGGTGAGGATTTCTTAAAAAAAAAAAAAAAAAGGTGTTGAACGGTCGGTTTTGACCTTTTCAAAACTGTTCACTGGCTGTCCGATTCTATTGTGGTGTGAACTGATGTGCCAGGAACAATGCTCTTAGACGGTTATGCCTCTCCAAACTGTTCCATGTCCACTTCTGTTCTCTCTTCATTTTATTCTTTTTATTACTTATTTTGTTTATTTCAGTAAACGGTCATGTATTTGGGGTTGCAGCTTTATGATATCAATCACAACCAAAAAAAAAAAAAAAAACTCCATCAAATAAAGGGCAGGAGACAACATGGGAAACCTGGTAAAGATAAAGAGGGGCCAAACAGCAACACTGACAGCAGTTAAGACGGGCGTCTTGCGAACGTGAAAGTGGAGTAACAGCGACATGACAAGAAGAGCCCTGACACTAGCTGTAGGCCCGCAGGGCGGTCGATCTCGGTAATCCAGCAGAAGCCACCAAAGGCCCGTGTTCTGTACAAAATAAAATTCCTACAAAGGAAGCAATTGACTCTGGCACTGAAACAAAGCCATTCAGATGCACATAAATTTCTTATGTTCCATTTTTAGCTTGCTGAACACACTGCAAAAACACTGCACTGCAGAACAAACAACTGATACTTCTGCACATTTTTGTGTTACGAATATAAACTTTGCAAGTATAAGAGGAGCAGCACACAAGCTACAATTTTTAATATATTACAAAATAAAAAAGTTTTTTTTTTTTTCACATGGACATGTCAATAAATCCAGTAAAATCCTATAATCCAGATTAGATATTTAATTATATACAGCATAAAGTTACAAAACAATACTTTAGATGACCTGCCACACTCATTTTACAATACCTGCTTGTAAAGCCAGCCACTTTTAACCACAGGAGCATTGGGGTTCCTCTTGATGGAATTTGACCTTTTTCCAAAGTTGTGTATTTTCTTTGAGGGTCTTGAGGGCTAAAAAGAGGACAAAAAGAAAATGACTCCTGCATAGCTGTTAAATTTATATCATTATTAGGGTCCCACGAGCATGTCTGGTGTAATGCATCGGGTGCTAACTGGGCTTGTAAGAGCTAGCAGATTAACTGCATGACAACATAGCCCTACCGGTTTGAAAAAACAACCTTTAACAAGATTAAATTTCCACCCCAATGCGTTTGCATGATGTACATCATACATTTCAGTGCCCAACCTGTGTTTACTAAAGCCACCTGGCTTCAAACTCACCTTACAGACTGTCTGTGTATGGCTGACATACTTTTCTCCTGCTGATAGTCAACCTGTTTCAGGTGTCTCGAGTTTTGTGTTGGGATGAGCAATCCAGTAGCCCACTCAAACAACTCCCATTTGTCTTAAACCATTGAAGATATAACTAAGTGTTTGAGTTGTGTGGGTCATACCAAATCCAAGTAAAGGTATAAACTCAGAAGAGATGTCATGCCTTTCACCTTCAAGCAGTAAGCTAAAGGGATGGGCAGGTGAAGTGGTTTCCGGAAGTGGTACCCACCCTGCCGGCGGGGCTGCTCGTGTGGGTGGTGTTGTCCGACCCGCCCGTGTAGTTGGATGCTTCGCTCATGGTGCTCAGCGGTCTCTCCTTCCTCTCATGCGTCTGCACCTTCTGGGTTGGTCTAGGCAAGAAGGTGATGAGACGGTATGAGCACAGCGACACACACCGAGTCACACAGTCACACTCAACAACCCAATCACTGGGTGACTGGAACACACACGCTCCCATCAGACAGCTCCAGGGGGCCAAGCAGAGCGAAAAACAATATGTCTGCCCTGGCATCTGTTGTTACACTTTCACTGCAGCTTTTTCCCCACTCATTTCCCAGCAGGACCAACATACAGATCAAATAGGTAAATTTTAACGAAGCAGGAAAAAAAATTATTTGCTGACTTGCTGTCACTTTAAATTCCGCTCTGAACGAGTCTGAGAGAAATCTAAATCCATCAAAATTTGCACCACATTCGTGCAGCAGGACAAAGTAGGATTCGGTGTTCTCGAAAAAACTTTCAAATCACATTTTGAACGTGTTAAACCAAAGCCTGATTCCAGCTTGCAAAAACGCTGTTTTCCATTTTTATCCCAAACCATGACACATCTAAAATTTGATACAAAACTTTTTGTCCCACAGAGATGTCCTACATTATAGAATGTCAGTACAGTGCTGAGGTCTGGTGGGAATGATGACATCTGGGCCTAGTAGAACGAGAGTAAAAAATACCCTCCCATGCTCCATGAGAAATATGGGTTTTAGGGACAGCCAGGTCTGTAACTTCTGCTCTGCTCACTCTTGCATAAGTGTAGCCCTGCAGGCCACCCAGAAGGACACACACTTACTCACACAACTTCACCTTTGACAGGCCACATCTGCATGCTGGTCCAGACCTGAAGGTGCTGCTCTGACACAACGCTATATCAGCAAGGTGACAGTATAGAGGTTGGGGAAAGAAGTGAGGTAATGCATGCTCGCTCGCACACACACACACACACACACACACACACACACACACACACACACACACACAGGTGGCCTCTTGACAGATTGTTAGTGCACGTTGTTGGATTTACAGGCGGACACTGGCACAAGCAGCAGGTGAGGACACACAGGAAAGAATTTGTCATTCACGTGCAGAACAGTGACAGACAACAGGTAGTGTGCAGCTCAACAGGCTGGCCATCATGATGGAAACAAGCAAACACATAAACACACTCCCTTTTCTGACTCCACAAAGATGCCTCTAAAATCTAAAACATTCTTAAGGAAATTGGTGGTGTTGCCAGCAAACTGGAGAACTGTATAAGGTCTCTGGAGTCTTTGAGTGTAAATCCAATCTAATCGTCTTGAGCATTTCAAATAAAAATCATATGAATTCAAGTTTTTAAAAAGTCCTGTTAAGCAGCCTCGCAACTTGTAAAATCCTTGCAATTCTACAAAAGAAACAGTTCAGTCAAAGTTCAACCTTGTAGTGAGCGATTTTTTTTTTTTTTTTTTTTTTTTTTTTTTTTTTTAACTGTGAGGGCGTTCTGCTCCTGTCAAGAGGAGAGCTGTTCCACCGACATCTTGAGGAACAATCAAAAGAAATCATGCGGTGACCCATGGCATTTTTAAAATGATGGCTAAATCACCATACAAACAAAAATGGATAACCTCTGGAAGCGTTCTTAAATTCCCTCCAGGTGAACCCTGCTGTAAGGCTGCCTCCAGCCCACTGTGAGTTTAAGCCAACTGTAGACCGCCATCAGCAGTGTGTTTGACTGATGCTGCACTTAGCTGGGGGTCACGTCCCATCCCGGGCCCTCAGACTCCACAAAGCTGTGGCCATGTCAGACTGAACACCATCGTGTCCTAGTGCCAAGCGGGTATGACCAAAATTAGGGCTGTGACCACAGGCAAGGTTGGGACCATGACTAAGTGCACGAAGCTGAAACCACGAGCATAGCTGTGACCACCAAAGGACATTAAACACAGGATACTGCCTCCATCTGCAGAAACACGGCCTCTCTCTGACACACTGAGTCATATGAAAAACACAAAAAACTCGCAACAAAATGGACAGAGATAAAGTGGAGTCCTTGACAGTGACTTCTGCTCTGTTCAAAACTTCTGCTTTGGAGCGCTGGCTGTTGCCAGATGTGTTACTGAGATGCACAGCTGACTGACAGGTTACCCGAGGATGGCTGGATGAGAGTGAACCTCTTGAGTGAACGCAGGCATTACAGCCATCTTCAGGACCATCAACTCTGTCTGTCTCCACTTCTGTTCTCAAAAACAGTGCACAGTTCACACTCACTGGCCTACTGAGAATGCCTGTCTGCTCTCTGATGTGCAAAATCTTTTAGGATTAATAAAGTTTTTCCTATCTATCTGCATACGTCATTTTCAGTTCTGTGAGATACTAGTGTGTAATGTCTGCATTTGCATGTAGCAGGACAGCGCTCACATTTCTGCAGTGCCTTGATGACAGACCTAAAAATAAACGTGTCCTGTGACTGATGGGCAGTGTCATCCCCTCCCCGCCATCACTTCTCCCAGGTACAGTCCCATCACAGCTGGTCTTCATCTCTACAACGCACTGCTAACAGCAACCAGATGATCACAGCACAGCCAGCTGTTAGTGGTTGATGTCTATATATGGTAACTATAGACATAAGAAAGGAGACTTAGTCCCATCCCCAGTAAGCTGTTATCTGTTAATCTGCATCAGATGTGCAAGTCCCAGTGTCTTACCCCTATTTAGGTTTTCTCAGAAGCTAAACCTCCAAACAGATTTAAAAAAAAAAAAATGCAGGCAGGTTGCTGAGAGACGCTCTGATGCACGTACATATGGACGTCAACGATACTTATAATTTGCGCAACAAACAAAAAAATCTAGCATTAAGTCACAGAAAATGGGAGAAGGAAAATGTGCCCTTACCTGCAAAATCTGTCACACTGAAAAAGACAGCCCAGGCTGATTGCACAGTAGTGCGAGAATGCCAACAGTCCAGCCTCACTTTGTAATCTTCCACGTCATGTTCGTCCCCTGAGGTCACCTATAGCTGACTGACTAACTTGATAGCAGAGGGTGGTGCAGGGATTAGGGCTGCTGCCTTTGGATGTGGAGGTGGCAGGTTTGAACCTCACCTCCTGCTGTAGTACCTTTGAGCAAAGTACTTATCCTGAATTGCTCTGGTAAAAAAAAACAACCCAGTTGTATAAATGGGAAAATAACTAGATGGGTTAACACTTCTAAATTGCTTAGGGAAAAAAGTACCAGCTAAATTTAAGTGTAAACTTAACATAAGCACTTTGAAGTCTCACTCTGAACAGTATTAACAGCAGTCCTCGGTCGGCACTACATCTAAGGCCAAATGATGATAAACAATGCTAAGGGATGGCAACACAGTACCACGGACAACTCCTCACTGCAGCAAGGAGTGCCTCTTGCCTTCTGACCCAGCAGTGGGTTGAATGTAACTCCTCAGGTGGCATCAACAGAACAATAAAACTGGCCTAGATTCCTGCAGTGTACCAGCACATAGCTGGTTTGGGGGCTGTGTATTCAGGCAGGTAACACTGCTTCAGTGTAAACTTAGCTACCCCCATCCTCTGAGACGCATTCAGTCGTTCTACATCAGGTACATGCAGGCTCCATTGTGCTGAATATCTGATTTATTTTTAGAGAAGGATGTCAAGCCATTTTCACTGAAGTGCTGGCTTTACATTCCACAGTCTATGTACAAATGTACCCGATCTAATAAGATCAATGAGCTCAATAAGACAAGGATACACAAAACACCAAAGTTATTTTTGACGACTGATGACATGAGGAAAAATGAACCAAAAAGATGAGTGAAGGCCCATCTTTGCAAACAGATTACGCTTAGCACAGGACATGACAACGCATCCATTTTTCCCCAAGCAGAGCATTACCTGTTTAACACAGGAAGAATGCGTTTCCCACAATTCAGGCTAAAAGCAAAAGGAAGAAAAGTATGAAGGAAGGGCAGTCAAGTGAGACTTGCTGTGCAGTTTCTGCAGAGTGGTAACAACCGTACAAGAATGTCAAGAAGATGCTGGATGCTAACAGCGATCGCTCAACTACCCAGGAGGGGTCAGAGAAGGCACATGCGGGGTGTGTGTGCGTGTGCATGTGGCACGAGAAGTGCCAACACCACACTGCCACACACTATCACCACTAGTAAGAGGAATAAGGAACCAAAGACTAGTAAAGCTGTCATGCGCAGGGCACACCATGGCCTGCTTAAGGACACGGGATTGTCACACGCGAACCTCTGCCACCTGTACTTTTTAACAGACCCTGTTAAACATGGGCAAGACTGCAAAACAGAGGCTTGGCAAAAAAAGCAGCAGCTGAATTACTACATAATTAAACAAAGTGACTTAAAATTGACTCATCTGCACACAGGCAACAATACCAACTACAGACCACAGGAAAAAGGGAGGTGAAACAGTGCACCACACAGATTCTGTATTCTCAGAACACACATCTCAATGTCAAACAGAAACTTGGCCTCCTCTGCTCACACTTCAAGGTGGTATTTCATATGCGCGGTGACTCAAAGGAGCAAAACAAAGCTCTGCACTTTTCTCCGCAGCTTAGATGATGGGGGCAAGGCTTATGAATATGATTCAGACAAAAGTACTTTAATATTTGAGGCTGTGGGGAAAAGGGGAAAAAAATGAATCTCATAGTGTGTGCAGCCCTTATCATGGCTATTTTCCCTCCTTCACAAATAGTTCTCAAATAATACGTGCTTACAGACATTTATCTGTATAGAAAGCTTTGCAGAAGGGTTTACTAGATAGAAAAATAATAAAATACGCATAATGGCAGCATTGCCACAAATTTACCAGAGTATCTTTTCTGAAACCCATTTACTGAAAAAAAAATGTGTCTTTAAACTAGTAAGTATGCCTCTGCCCATTCTTTCTCATCATTCATTCTATACAATGCACAATCCACATTTAAAAATGATTAAATTTACTTTGCTCCAGAGTAAATAAAATCAGAACCTCCAGCTGCCCTGTCTATTGTTCATCTCTGAACCCCATTAAAAGCCTTCTTGCAGTTTGAACCCAATAGAGATGCTGTGGGTTTGACCGACCTGTCTGCTAAGATGGATACGATCAGCAACTGTGATGGACGGTGACAAGCTGCCCAGTGGCCAGTGACTAACTGCTGTGTGGATCCACACTTTCTCAGGCCAATCATAGCAACATAAAGTGTGAGTGTGTGTATGTGGAATGACCATCTGTATTGATGCTGTACTGCTCCACACTGTGGGGCGTTTTCTGCAATTACAGCATTTCCAGCACACTGGCTAAACAGCATCACAGTAACTTCTCCATTATTGTTTCTCCTCCCTTGAACTGAAGCTAAAAAACAAGTTTCCCTCTCCCACAGCGCTGCATTTATGTACACTGAGGTGGAAGGACATTTTTTAAAAATAAAAAATTATTTGCATTTTAATTCAAGGGGCACTGCTATGCAAATGGGAGACGTGTGACTCATGGCAAAGAGAAGTGAGGAAGGCTGTGGAAAAAGACCCAAGTAGTATGGGGGGGGGAGGGGTTCTAGCTTCATAAAATGAGACAAAAAGTTGCTGACCTGTTTTGCGATGAAACTAATAACATGTTTTTTTCCTCTTTAATTCACAGAATGCCACCGAAGTTGCTGCAATACGTCGGCGTTTATTAAACTGTCGTACAGGACGGCCTCCCCAGCACATCCACAGGATTAACGTCGCACCACTGCTGGCTCCATAATTCCTGGTGTATCACTCAGTGCTACTTCCTTATGAAAAAAAGATGGTGGAAAAACAAATGCAATACAGTGGAAGCAGGCACTGCCGAGATGTACGACTACAGGAAGTGTGCTGTTGAAAGGGAGAGCGCTGGAGTGGTGCTTGGGGCGGGACTCCAACTCCCAGGCTGCCTCACTGTGTTTCTCACCCTATTTCCCCAAAACACCCACGCCAGACAGGCTTGCATACTGTCTGGGGTAAGGGTGTGTAATTCCTGCGGCTGGTCACTTGCCCTGGTCTTGAGTTAAGGCCGGCTGACAAATTTCTGTGTGTCTCGGAGTCTGAATCTAGACAATAAGCAATTGTGCTGGAGCTTCCAGCTTTACAGAGTCCAACAAAGCCGCAGAGAAAAATGTAGGGAACCAACAGGCTTCAGTGAAGTGCAATTAATATACAGTACATGTGTTCTTAGAGAACACATACATTAAAAAATAAGAACAGACTAAGGACTTACTGCTCGTTGACCACGAAGATGCAGTTGTCTTGGGACGGTAAGCCGGAGACAGGGTGCTTGCAGGTCACCTTGCGCTCATTGTGACTGGTGAAAGAAAAAGGAGAGAGAGAGAGCAACTGAGAGAGAGTGTCTGTGTGTTTAAGGACTCCGAAACTCTGTGTCACCATTCACTTGGTGGACATTACTCAAACCGTCATTTCAATCATCGGTCGCAAAGTCTGATCGATTCCTGGTCACAGCAGCGGCGGAGGTGGTGGGGGGGGGGCTGCTACTGCCTTAAGAAGACTTCACTTCAGACGAACAACTGGCACTCTCAAATGGCAGCACCAGTCTCACACAAAAATCTCTTCTGCAAATCAGCTAAAAATGCAAAGCCCAATGGAAGACATTTTCTAAGTGGGGAAAAAGGGCAGCTTTATTTGATTTTCAAAAACTTAATGCTCAAAAACACAAAGCCAAAGAACATCAGTCAAAGAACCAATGAACATGGTGAGCCTTCAATCATGGTGTCAATAACGAAAGACTCGCCATGGAGTCCCAACAGGGACAAAAAACAAATAAAAACAAATTCCCTTGAAACAAAAACAACCAAAGAGCATAAACTTCATCTCCAGAAGTACATTGTATGATAAGTAGCAAAGCCAAGCTATGGAGGCACAGAGAACAAGCAAGAGAGAGAAAGATAACCACCGTGACCAGAGTGCTCACCTCACCTAAGCCCTCACCTGGTAAGAAAGATCGTGATAAAATAGGAGAGATACCTGTGGGTGGTGCTGAACTTCAGCATGTTGAGCCTGCCCTCCTTCTACCAACCAGGTAGGGTACCTGTGCTCCAACCTGCACTAGTTGTAGTGCCTGGACACAGAGCTCAGCTCGTCTCTGGCAGTCGTGCCCCGATCACAAGAATGCTGTGACACAGTCTGCCGTCCCTGCCCTCGCTCTGCACCCCTCCCTGCTCTGGCACCAGGCCGGGCCACTTTATTGGGAGTTATTTCTCTGTTCAAATGAAGTTATCTAACAAACGGCAAACTGTGTGCTGTGGGGTGAGGAGAACCAGAGGAAGCAGAGACAACATCGCTGGGCAGCAGAAGCAGCCGAGAACCTACAGTGGCGCTTGAAAGTTTGTGAACCCTTCAGAACTTTCTATATTTCTGCATAAATTTGACCTAAAACTGCATTTGATTTTCACACAGGTCCTATAAGTAGAGAAGAAGAACCAAATCAAACGAATGAGTCAAAAAAATTAGACATGGACATTTATTTATTGAGGAAAACGATCCAGTAACACATATCTGTGAGTAGCAAAAGTATGTGAAGCTTTGCTTTCAGTATCTGGTGTGACCCCCTTGTGCAGCAATAACTGCAACTAAACGTTTCCGGTCCTGCACATCGGCTTGGAGGAATTTTAGACCATTACTCCTTACAAAACAGCGTCAACTCTTATGTTGGTGGGTTTTCTCCCATGAACTGCTTGCTTCAGGTCCTTCCACAACATTTCTATTGGAGTAAGGTCAGGACTTTGACTTGGCCATTCCAAAATCTTAACTTTGCTCTTCTTCAACCATTCTTTGGTAGAACAACTTGTATGCTTAGGGTCGTTGTCTTGCTGCGTGACCCACGTTCTCTTGAGATTCAGCTCACGGACAGATGTCCTGACATTTTCCTTTAGAATTTGCTGGTATAATTCAGAATTCATTGTTCCATCAATGATGGCAAACTGTCCTGGCCCAGATGCAGCAAAACAGGCCCAAACCATGATACTACCACCACCACCACCGTGTTTCACAGATGGTATGAGGTTTTTATGCTGGAATGCAGTGTTTTCCTTTCTCCAAACATTAACGCTTCTCATTTAGACCAAAAAAGCTCTATTTTGGTCTCATCCATCCACAAAACATTGTTCCAATAGCCTTCTGGCTTGTCCACTTCTGGCTTGTCCAGGTGATCTTTAGCAAACTGCAGACGGGTAGCAATGTTCTTTTTGGAGAGCAGCGGCTTTCTCCTTGCAATCCTGCCATGCACATAATTGTTGTTTAGTGTCCTCCTGATGGTGGACTCATGAACATTAAACATTAGCTATTGTGAGAAAGGCCTTTAGTTGCTCAGAGGTAACCTTGGGTTCCTTTGTGACTATTATACGCCTTGCTCTTGGCGTGATCTTTGTTGGTTGACCACTCCTGGGGAGGGTAATAATGGTCTTGAATTTCCTCCATTTGAATACAGTCTGTCTGACTGTGGATTGGGGGAGTCCAAACTCTTTAGAGATGGATTTGTAACCTTTTCTAGCCTGATGTGATTCAACAACTCTTCTTCTGAGGTCCTCAAAAAACTCCTTTGTTTGTGCCACGATACACTTCCACAAACATGTGGAAAAAGCTTTGTAAGGAGGAATGGTCTAAAATTCCTCCAAGCCGATGTGCAGGACTACTCAACAATTACCGGAAAATTTTAGTTGCAGTTATTGCTGCACAAGGGGGGGGGGGGGGTCACACCGGATACTGAAAGCAAAGGTTCACATACTTTTGCCACTTACAGATATGTGTTATTGGATCATTTTCCCCAATAAATGTCCATGTATAATTTTTTGACTCATTTGTTTGATTTGGTTCTCCTTATCTACTTTTAGGACTTGTGTGAAAATCTGATGTAGTTTTAGGTCAAATTTATGCAGAAATATAGGGGTTCACAAACTTTCAAGCACCACTGTACAGGTTCAACAGATTAGCGTTCAGTGGGTCACCATGAACTACACACAGACAGACACACACGCAGACACAAGGGAGATGTGTTCCCGAGACTGTCTAGACTTGTAGACTCAGGCAAAAAGATACACAAACACTCATAAAAGTCCCTTTTTATGTCGGGAAAAATGAGCAAAATAGGTTTTCAATATTAGCTGTGACACAGATCATTTTTATAGTCAGCGTTCAGCACCGTTGGGTCTGAACTGACGGATGGGTGCGGCACAAGCATTGAGGCATTCCACACAATGACCATGAAAAGAGCAACTAAAAGCATCTCCTGAAAAGCAAAAACATGTACATGTCTGCCAGAGTGTGAGAGTGTAATAAAGCAAATGGCCCAGAGTGTGGTGTGTGTTTGGCTGGCCGGACCCCCTGCCCACTCGCAAAAAACACACGGCATCCTAACACCCAGTCTGCAGCTTTGCACATGCTGAGGACTAAAGCAGATACACATATATACACACACAGCAGCAGTCAGACATGGACCTCTGAACACAGACATACACACGCTCATTAAATACTCTCACATCCACAATCAAAAGTAAGCATGACAAGTCTCTCTTTTAACAACAGAATTCGTATTCTCAAAGTTCACTGTGCAGTAGAAAGCACAAAGAAGAGTTCCTTGCACAAATGTGAATGAAAAGAATAATGATGGTAGTCCTTCAAGGGAGGAGAATTGATAAGTTTGGTACTAAGTGAGTTGCTGAGCACAGTGTGGGTCAGTGAGCTGGTGGTGGAGAACGGTGGGTGTTTTTCCTCCATCATACTCCCTGGGGACACTGCAAAATGTCATTAGACAAAGAGAATTGACAGGAGCAGCGGTGGGATGCATACAAATCTTCCCAGAAGCAGAAAACCATGACTGACCACTGATGTGGCAGAAAAATAAATAGCAAAAAAAAAAAAAAAAATCTAAATCTAAATGAAGCGTATGGCACTGCCACAGGCAGAGAATTGGATGAACAGTAAATAAAGGGCCCTTGGTGTGGGGTGATGTGCTGCAACATAGTAAACGTCCTTACAGCTCCCTTCCTTTCCCAGCTTTGGGGGCTTGTGCCTCCCACAGTGCAAATGTCCACTGAGATGTATAACAAGGACATGCTAAATCACCCTCATAAAGGGGGAGCGAAACAAGTTATCTGCAGCACAGCAGAAACTCGGTGTGCAGCTCAAAGGGTTTGGGCATCACTGAAGAAGAGGGAAGGAAAATTAAGATGAAGATAACTGAAAATGAGGGGAGGCAGAAAAGATGTCTCCTTGGCAGGTGTGTAAGGTGGGAACCTGCTGAGATGCGTGTGGCAGGGACTGTTCGAACAGCACAAAATCGGCCATTTCACTCATTTTCACCGCACACAGCTATCAACGGGTCATATGGACGCTACGAATCGGCAAAGTGCAAAGCACCAGTGAGGATGGAGGTGACCGACAACACTGGTCTCTCGATGCTCCACACTGCCTTTCTGCTTTCCATTCAGCAAAGCCTCAGCCATTGTTCCACACAATGGAGCTGTTCCCCCCCGGTGGAACCTCGGGTCGACCAGACAATGAGCCATTTGCTGTGTAAAGGGCCTCGCCATTTAACCCGGGCCGACCCTCACTGGTGCTGACCTTTTCCCAAAGGCCACCGGGATTGTGGCACTCTGCCGGGGACGGAAGGTAGGTTCCCTGGGAGCACGCAGGCTCCTGTGGACAGGGGGGGATGAGTGTCGGGAGAACGGAGAGGAAAACATCCACGAAAAGCTAAACATCTGATGAACTGGAAAGTTTCCATTAAACAACACTAATGGGAAAACAGACTGACACAAAACATCCAATTTCAGGAAGAGCAACTAAAAAGCAGCAGCACTTTCTGGTGGCAGAAAATGGTTTTCAGCATTCAGGAACCCCAAAGCATAATTAGAACTTAATAACTAAATAAATTATCGCATGGGGGGCACTTAATTTTTAGCTTAAAAAAGTCGAATTATAATATGATCTGATTTACAGTTCAGATTTTATGTTAAAAAAAACAAAATTTTCAAATACCAGTAGTCACATGCACTGAGTTTCTGCAGCGTTCTCCTTGTCAGGCTCTCAACAGTTTTTTCTCCTGTCTTCTCCACATCTGCTGTATTGAGACACACAGGGACACCTTCCTCAAAACAGGCAGGAAACACCTGGCTGTGTGTGGGATCTACAGCCTGACAAGGCAGCACTGATAATGGTCCATCCATCCACCCTGCTCCACATGAACCCGCTTTATAACAACGCCAAGAGCTGAATTTGCACACTCCTACACAGAGAGCTGACGCACAAGCGCTCACTCCAAAACCTGCCAGGTATACGCCATGTTATGAACCTCCAGAACAAACTGCTTTTACTGCCCACTTCACTGGGTAAACAGTAACAGTGTTCACAGTGCAGTGAGTCAGAAAGCACCAAGGTCTTCAGCCTGAAATCTTTCACGTCCATCTTCAACTGATTCTAGAAAGAAACCCACTCAGTGCCACTACGGGTGATACTACAAAGCTACTAGGTTCTCTACATGCTGCGATGTTCCACAGGGGCCTTGGACCATGCTGTCTGCTTTGAAGTAGACCAACACGTGTCCTGCAGCATTTCACCATTACCAGCCACAAAAGCCTCGTCAACCCCACAGCATCTTCATACATCAGTCTAAGGGTGGAGGGAGCCATTACGGCCCCCTGAGGCAGTTCTATAAACAAACACCTCTCACCGCACAACTGACTATCTATTGTCTTCTAACTGAACAGCTTCTCGGTTGATTGCGTTACAACGGCATTCATCTCTACTCTTTAATAAAGGCCCAATTCAGCAGTAATGAGAGGATGGCTCTCTGTCTGAACCAATAAAACTGGCCACATCAGACAGCCAAAGAGAACACAGATACAGAATCTGAAGCCAAAATCTTGAGCTCTGAATGTTTATTTAGGTTCTGGCACAGGCTGCAGTACAGCTGCTCTGGGGTGATGCCCTCTACTCAAATGGAAAGAAGTGAATAAAGTTAACATAGTGGGGTATCTTCAACCAAAACATTATGGGGTACTAGGTGGCAAGGGGTGTAGGCGCTAGTTGTTGAATCACCCGCAGCAACCAGTCACAGTCTGCTGAAAAGGTAGAACCTGGAACCACTGGAATGGGGGTGGAGGCAATAAAATCCATAGCTAAAAAGGGAAGGGAAAAAAACCATAACAGAAGAAGCTAATTTCTACAGTGTGCCAAGGGAATAAAGGGTACACCGGCACCAACCAAATATGCTGATGTGAACACACACACACACACACACACACACAATATTACCTTCCTCTACATAAAACTAGTTTGCTGAGTTTAATACCCCACCATCATAAGGTGGGAAATAATACCTACAAGCTGCGTAACAAGAGATGCTCCACAATGCAACTGACACTGGGAGTCTGGACCTACAGCTAAGCTGGTGGTTTGTGTTTCTGTACCTCTCTATCACTGTGCTTTCATAAAAGTGTGCTGAAAAAGTGCACGAAACAGAAAGGCCAGTGCAAATCTGTTCAGCTTTACTTTTGTGTACCTCTGCACATGCGAGTTTGGCATCGGTCGCCGTATGTGACGGGGAGATGAACAATAACATATGCAATGTGAATAAACAGCGAGTGCAGCCACGGCACCAGCGGTCCCGAAAGCAAGAATCGTGACCACCAGGCTGCAGAACCTACTAAAGCATGTACTGGAACATTTACTGACATGTATCCAAAATATTTACTGACGCATTCACTGAAACAGTGAGGTAAGCTCCTTTCGGGCAAAAATTCTAAAAATATGGAGGAATTACTAACATCAGAGGGAAGGAGAGAGGGAAAGAGCAAGAGGGAGACAGACAGCAAACAGCATTAGTCAGCAGATGTCAGATTATGGCTTTTTTTTAAAAGATACTGTAACACTCCGTTTTCTGTAAACTGTGGGGCATCAAAAATAAGTCCTTACAGCCCAGAATACAAACAACTCTCATAAAATAGTGTCCCATACAACAAAAACTGGTACAACGGTTTATGAAAACAAATACCTTTTTTATACAGTGGGTTTATTATTCAGGACAATGGCATTCTGGCTCATTACCGGGTCATTTGAAATCCATAACAATTATTTAATTCCTACTGTGTCTTTAACTCTGCAAAGCACATGGACAATATGCTTGTTCCACAACAAAACTATTTATTTCCCATTTCCTATGGCAGAGACAACCTCAAACTTTCACAACCCTTGAATATGGGAAACGTAAAACAGCAACTGAAACAGCAGTTTAAATAATATTAAACTATTCACCTGGTACTTTTCTCCAAAGTGACTTATAGTGTGAAGCCATTTCTTCAGCTGAGAAATTTTGAATTTTTAAAAATCTGTTGGTAATGCTATACAGCAACAATAACACCTTAGTGTGTAAGTGCTTTCCATGTATCAGGAAAGACATGGACAGCAATCTTATGAACCTTATTTCTTCTTAAACACCTGTGAGCAGTTTATCTCGATGCCTCACACCTTATCCTGGAGAGACACTAGAAAGCATTTATAATGATTACAAATGAAAATACAAAATGTGAAGTGAATGATAACATAAAACATAAAAACAATAACATTTATCACTTAACTTGTTTCATCATTATCAAATACATTTTGATATGTATAAAATTAATTTTTTTTCCATCCAGGAACTGATTTTTCTCATATGAAATAAGGCTAACTGCTAGCCGAGTGAATTTACAGAATGAATTAACACTGTTATATAGAGAATAAGATACCGATGGAATAAGAAGACCCCACACGATTAATAAATACTATTTCTGTCTTTGTGACCTTTACTCAAAAGACCACCGAATAAAATTTGCACAAAAATGAAAATTGCCCTCTTCTTAACTAAAATATAAATCCCAGCACATTAATATGATATTTTTGCAGCAAATCTTCAAGTGACAGATGTACACAACTATCTAATTGACCAAAACAAACCAAAAAGGCTATTAGCTATCAACAGCGTACAACAACGCTTAAGGGCTTCTATAAATCAGTAAACTGACAGTTTCAAAATACAATTTACTCACACTTTTTCAAGATGATCAACACACACTGATGAATAAAGAGGGAAATCCACAACACAAATCACGCAATTTCTGAGCTACAGGTACATGTCTAGCTCAGTTGGGACAAAGTCCAACAGCACTCTCCTACAAGCCTGTGTGCTGGAGGTATGCAAACATGAGTGGAGCCTCCTGAGGTCCACAGCACACAAGGATGATCATCCACAGTGGTACCATTGGTCCAACTCCATGGACAACCCAGCAGCATAATGGACCGGCGATTCCCTTAGTAAGTGAGGACTCGAGACAAGCCATATACTGGAGAAACATCTTACGTGTAGTGAAGACAAAACAACAGCTCGCAAAGAGAGTCTGATACACAGCTTTCATTGTAAAACTGTCCAGTAGTTCAACCCAAAGAAAACAGATACACATGCAGTACTGTGCAAAAGTCTTAGGCACCTGGGGGAAAAATGCTATAAAGCGAGGATGGTTCCAGAAATAATGCCATGAATACTTATTAATCAATAAACCTTCTAAAAAGTGCAGTAGACAAAAAAACCTCAGTCAGATCAATTTTTGGTGGGACCACCCTTTGCCTTTAAAACAGCACCGATTCTCTTACGCAAACTTGCATGCAGTTTAAGGTCGAGGTCGGTAGGTTCTTCCAAACATTTCGAGGAACCGGCCACAGTTCTTCTGCAGACTTTGACTGTCTCTGCATGTCCTCCCAGACTGACTCGATCATGTTGAGATGAGGGCTCTGTGGGGACCATACCGTCTGTTGCAGGATTCCTTCTTTTTGCTGAAGATAGTTGTGTATGACTGAGATTGGGTGTTTGAGGTCATTCTCAGGCTGCACAATGAATTTGGGACCAATGAGAAACCTCCCCGATGGTAGAGAAGAATCTACCTGTACTTCTCAACACACATTGAAGTTGCATGCCTGACACTTTTGTACAGTACTGTACGTATACAGAACTCTGTCTCACACTGTAGCGTAAAGCAGTGAAATAAACACACACCATTTGTGTCATTCTGAGCTGTTTAACTTTTTTTGTTTAGCGCAAAGTATAATCAGCAAGGACTGGAAATGGTCACGCTGATAGGTATATAACACACTGTCAAATGTATTGACTTTTGCTTTCACTTCAACATTAAAATATCCATCCATCTTTTAAGGTCTTTATTCCACCTCAAAGCAAGGACATTCAATAGTACTTAAGTACATAATTCTAATGAAGCTGAATTTATAAAGTTTATAATTAATGCTAAAAAAAAGCCTAAAATAATCACTGTGGTCACCACTGTGGGCTGTTGTTACAGACAGTGACGGACTGCGGCTGCCACCCCATAACCGTCCATTTCTGAGTATTAATGCAACGTTCATGTTCACAGGTACACGTCTAGCTGAGTCAGGACAAAGTAAACATAAAGCGCAATATCAACTTTGGCTGGAAAAGGAGTTTTTAATTTCCACCTGTTTGCTTTATGGCACAGACTTTTTGCATTGCCCCTAGAAGTGGAGTTCACCTGAGTCGCACCAAGCTGGGGGTGCCATCAGTGCAACAATAATGACCCCAGAACCGGGGCCATTAGGGGTCTGGATCTCAGAAGGAAGTCTGCAGGCCCTGTTCAAGGGCTATCAGCTTTACAGTGACGCCCTTAAACAAACCATGTGGAAACACACATCAGGCCAGCAATGCCAGACCCACAGTGTGTCCACAGCGTCCTCCCTCCGCATGCAAACAACACACAGGGTGGAGCCACACATGACTCACTCTGCAATGAGCTTTTGTGGACCAAAGAGGAGCCAAAAGGCTTCATCAGTACTTTGGGCTCAGTCATTTGGGGCTTTCTGAGCTGTTGTGCATGTGTGTGTGTGTGGGGGGGTGACCAGCAGGGTCTGATTTACGGCCAACAACCCTGCAATGAAACCTTCACAATAAAACCCTCCATAAATGAGTAGAAAACCAGACTGTACAATTAACTGTGTTTCAGACTGAAGGGCTCCCCTTCCATAAGTTTATAGTGGTCTAATTGGGCTGGAAAACAAGGTTAAAAGAATAATAGTGCATGCAGTTCACACAGAAGGACCTGAAAAATAGTGCGAAGTCAGGAGGAAAGGCCTCCTGGCTACACAAAGTAAAAAAATTCATGTGATACATGTCCGTCTAACAAAACAGTTCAAACTTTCCTCAGTATGAAAAAACGCCACCTTTATTCTAGCAGGAATAAAACTGCTGCACAAAAGGGACAGGAAACAAACGGCCCTGGTTCAGTTTTTGTCCACCACGTGGGATGGCGTAGAATTTTAAAAATCATTTATCCGTTGCCAAAAACCAAATAAAATGTAAAGCATCAACTATTAACACCAAGCAACGTCTGTCAACCTAGATGACAAAATCCAGTTTTGAGGTTTTACCACAGAACAAGAAAAGTGCAAAACACTTAAATCTCATTCTCTGACACCTGTGCAAAGATAATAAGCACCATTAAAGAGCTAAAACTCCTTGTCAGCTTTACTTACAGTACGACGCATTAGAAAACACAAGGGGGAACGAGCCACAAACCTGCTTGGATAAACAGATACCCAGCAAGCGTCTGCCGTGGTCCTTCCAATCTGCTCCTCAGCACTGTGCTCTGATGCCCGGCCTCCGGAGGAAATAAAACACACACTCGCACACACAGGCACACCCTCCAGCCCCTGTCTTTGTAACCCGACACCTGCATGATGTCAACCTCTAGCTCCGGACTGGTTTGGCAGTGAGGGTACAGACACACAAAAGACAGTGGTGTGCGGGAACAGGGGGAGGTATTGTGGCACATGGCTGCGGCAGACAGCCAGAGCCACACTGATCTCCTAGTTCATATTTCGCAAAGCTGTTGCTGTGTCAGACTTTCTCCTTCTCACCTGAAACGTGAAAATTGAAAGGTTCACAAGTTTTCCAGTCATTTTTCTGCAAGAAGAAACAACGGTATAAAAATTCTTGCACTAAAGGAGAAGATGCAGTCCAACTGAGGGTTTTTTTTAAAAAAATAATTTTAATGAATGTTTCCAAAGCTGCTGCTTGTGACTTCAGCCTCCAGGACAACCCCAGGATAAAAGCCACAGCTTTTTACGGTGGCTGATCAGTTTATTGCGTTGGAAAGCTGAGAAGCTGAGAAATGTGGTACACAGTCGGGGTGCCAGCGTATCTTTTGCTCTCTGGGACTGAATCCAATGCAGTATTGTCACAGAGGGCCTGGACTGGTTATACCGCAGGCAGGGCCACCACCTCACAAACAGGAAGTCCTCCTAAAAATGAATGCTTGCTGGCAAAGCGGGCGTTTTTTTCTTCCAACCACACTGCCCTTTCTGGGACTGCTGTGATCATTAAAGTTCCAGTGTCAGCATATCTCTCTCTCTCTCACACACACACACACACACACACACACACACACCACATTCATATAATTTCCAGTTTTTACCCAAAGATGACCCCCACCATTGTACCCTAAACAATTCATGAAATGAAAAAAACCACGTCAGTTAAAGGAATGCGGCTGCAGCGTACTTCTACTCATGCTCCTGCGTACAACAGATGTGCAGACCAAAGTCATTCCTCAGACATCTGCTAACCTCTGGTTAGACACTCGCACGTCGGACCACTGGGAACACAAGTCACGGTGCTCTTCAAGCGAACAGATTTATGAAGACTTAATCGTAAAACGGGAGGAAAAACATGAGCACTTAACAGGGCATGACTTTCTGAAACGCCAGAGGAATCCGTTACAAATGGCGAGGGAGGGGTGACTGGGCTACCATGACACACATCGGCTGGACGTTGCGCAGAGAACATCTGCAGGGTTTTCCCGTTAATCCACATGGATCGGCAACATGTGGACCACATGGCCACACGGGCAACTCTTTAAGGACACACAGAGACTGTTCATTGGTGTTGACACTGTCTGTTTGGAAAACACCATCTCCACAAAGGATGCTGAGAACATTAACTCATCTTTAAAGTGTGAGGCTAAATTAGACAGACTGAGTATAGATTAGACAATGAGGTGCTACATCTTCCCAGCTTTTGTGCAAATCACTTCACTCTCTGTCCAGTTTAGTCCATAACGTTGCTCTAGTTGCTCAGGTGTACGGAATTTTTCATTGGTACCCTACCTATGCACAGATTGCTCAGAGTTCTCTCAAACATATTGATGTATGTCGCTTACAATAGGCTGTTTTCCAAAGAGGATGGCTGACATAAAATATTTTTTTCCTTTTTTTCCACACAATAACTAGAAGACTGACTGAGAAATACTGTTTTCCATTAACTTAACAATTACTTGGACCAGCATTTTATGCAACAGATTTTTTTTTTGACCCCATTTGTCACATCACGGCAGGGTTTTACTATATTGGTTTTGAAAAGCGTAAAGGCACCAATCCCCTCGGCCCCACCTGCACCACCTCATCTTTACTCACCACCCACCATGTGCAGTTGGCAGCTGCGTGACTGCAAATGCAATCCGAGCTGCCAGCCGTCTCCCTCCGACAGTGAGGAGAAGCTACACGCCTCAAAAGCATCACTGCAGAAGCACCGGCCACAACGCATGTTAACGCCCCACAGTTGTTTGGTGACTGATGTAACTCAATTATGCGGAGCGATTAGGGCTGATACTAACAGGCAGATAAAGATGAAAGACCAGCGGGCGGTGTGGGCCGCAGAGACGGCTGGGGCGTGGAATCCTGGTCTCCTAGGAACATATTCCTGCCACAGAAGGTATTGAGCAAGACCATAAATCAGCAAACCCAACAGGACATATCATCTGATCACTCGGTAACAGAACTCTACGTGTAAATATTGTAAATCACAAATCAATATTCCTAAAATGTCATTATCGGTTTAAAGAATAAGGTCACGACTGGCCTCGAGAGAAAAGCTCCTCTTCCAATTACTGGCAGGAAAAGGGTCTGGGGGGGGGACATCTATTTCACTTGCCAGGAGCAGGCTATGGTCTGAATGCCCACAGGGGCAGTGTGCCGTACATGTGAGATACCAAGTACCGGTCCTGCGTTGCCAGGGCTACAGGTGAGCAAAGCTCACCAAGCGTGATCTCCAGTGTATTCCGTCATGGACACGCTTCAGAGGAAACATTTTACAGCCCAAGAACCCCCTCTACCAAAAAACGTTAATGTCTTGAAAACTGCTTAAAGCTGCTGCACTGTGCTCCAGAATACCATCTCTATTAACACGTCCAGCTAACACATCCCTTCTTGTTGCCTTCTTACATTTGTCCTTGATTGCAGGCACGAGATGGAATTATCTTACCGTGTTTTTCTGGGACACCCACAGCAGTCATGCCTCCACCTGTCAGGAATTCACATAGCTTAAAAATCACCTCTACGTGCCCAATAATGGTGTCACCTGGTACACTTATAACATGAAAGCCAATGCTGGGTTTAAAGTCCTGCATAACTGGAAGCAAAGTCTTGCATTTGCTGTACACCATCGCTGTACCGCAGCAAGACATTTAAAGGAAAAAGAGAGAAGTCATCAAGACCATTATAGACACCTGTTACATATGCACAGTATATACAAACTGACACAGGAACCTCCGTCTACAAATTGTCAAGTTCCAAGCTTTTGAAGATAAAAACATTTTTTTAATGATTTTAATTGCATATTTTCTTAACTTAATCCAATTTCACAGTCTTCAGTCCCTGAATGTCGCTGGTTCTAATAAAGCCCCTAAGAGGTGTACTGTGTCTACACAGATGAAAGCAGAAACAAAAAAAGTTCAAAATGGAAAGATGAAGAAGGTTGTACTTGTTATGGGATGAATCAGTCAAGTATGGGGACTGAACTAAAGATATTTCAGTATTTTAAAGCATTAGAGCATTAATTTTAACATAGCTCATAGCTAATACTAAAAGTAATATCTTACAGAGTATTTTTAAGTGTATTATATCTTATTATAGCTATATCTGATGTTTTTACATAAGGTCATATTATTGTTGTATTCCACAAGTAAAAAAAAAAAAGTATGCCCGTATGAAATTCTCGGGACTAAAAGCAATTTTGGAGTTACACACAAAACAAATTGCATTTATAAACTAAGTTGCTATGTATGAAAATCTAGCAGCAAAAACCAACTGACCGTTCTCAAGCTGACAAACGGGTCATAGAAAAGCCCCTCAAAACGAATTCTCGATGACACTAAAAAGGAACAGCTTTCCAAGAACTTAGCCAGCTTTAGCTGTTTAAACAAAAGGCAGAGGTGGTACTTATTTTTAATAGTTTAATAGTTTTTAATAGTTTATTCTTGTATACATATATGATTTATTTCTTTCAAAGTAACTCCAGTGTTTTCTGCCACTTCTTTGTTACATATGCTACTGCAGACATGCGCAGTTTCCTTAGGGAGTCATATCTATGTATTTAAACAAGACTGTTTTAGCAACAAGACCAGAAGCCTGAACAGCAGAAACAGAACATTCACAGCCACGGACAAAAAAAGTGGGTTTTGAATTCGACACTGCGAACGCGAGTGGGTAGATGCGGTTCTCGGTGAGTGAACTACAACTCTCCTCTGCTTACTGCTCATCCCCACACAGCTGCACAGAAAACAGAGATTTCATAGGCAGTGTGACTGGAAAGTGGGCGCAGAACACTCTTATGCAAGCGAATGCAGGTGCACTTCACCTCCGCAATTGAGAGGGAAAAGAACGTGCTCCTGGAATGGCACTACACACAATGGCGGCACCTCGGTCTCCAGGAGCATACCAGCTCCAGCTAGATTAGAAAGACCATGGGAGGATTCAGAGCTGTAATCCATTCTGCTGGAGGTGGAAATGAAGATGGAGGTTGACGTGAACCAGGCTCTGAACATACAGGCTGAAGTGAGGCACGAAACGGGAAAGTTGCAGACAGCTTTGGCCCCTCCATCCATCAGGGTCTTAGTAGTGTGGAATTAGTCATGGTGGAATCACGATAAGCTGCAAGGAGCCAGATGAGATTTAATATGCCACGCCTGACCACAAGGTGTAGAAGTAGAGCAAGACACCTGGAGGAACTGGTAATCCAAATACACTCTTGCGCAAAGACTAAGGATCAGGGAAGAAGTATGGTCAACCCTTGAGTGACACCTCCAGTTTGTTGAAAGTGAAATGCACTATTTCCATTACTTATTGTGGGGGAAAAATAATGATTCTCAATCCATCCAAAACTCCCCAAACCAACTTTCTCAAACATCACTACGATACTATAAAACACCTCATAGCATATTCAACACAGGGATCACCACGTGAACACCCCTGCCCACACGCACACACCACATAGGCATGTAAATCATGCTTTTGTGACACATTTTTTCACGTTCGAATGACACCGTGATGGTGGAATCTTGCATTTTTTTGACTGAGTTCTTTGGCTGGAGCTCTTTGTATTGAGCAGATTGGCGGGTACATCGAGCAACGGTGTTAAAAATCAAATCGCATTCTAGCAAAAACACGTAAATCGAGGGGACGACTGTTCAGGATTTGATAGCGACACTGCTACGTAAAGGATTTTTTAAAATTTGGATTTAATGCTGCCTGCAAGATGAAGACCTCTGCTTTACAGTTAAAGAAGAGATCCTTTCAGAATGTGAACAGGGAAAGTCATTGCTGATCCATGTCTTAATCGCCACACCACCTGCTTCAGGAGACACAGAGGACTGCAGAGGAGCAACCACTCTGGATCCATCACATGCAGCCCCTTCCTGTACTCATTCACTCCACCAGAGTGTAGATAATGATGTCATACAATTCTGCCAACATTTACGATGACTGGACTGAGAAGTAAATATACAACAGGCGCCTAATAACCATGCCCATATGAGGTGTTACCGATATTGTAATTTAAATGGATTTTAGACAAAATGGTTTTTCAACGATGCTGGAAAAAATCAGCACTGCAAAATCTAGGATTATCAGCAGAACGGATGGGCTGAGGAGGAGAGAATTTGTTCTACAGTTTCTAAGTAATTTGCGATCTGCTGCAAAGTGTTTCCTCTACATGCTGCCCAAGCAGTTCTGTCAACAGAGCTTTCCACGTTTCCAAATAAACTCTCATTGTAAACTTCTTCGGAGGCTTTTACTGTTTAGGATTATTTTACGTAAATGCCACAAATGAGCTCTTCTCTGGCCTCATCTGGTGTGGAAGTGTAGCCCACGAAGCAGCAGGCAGCCTGGTCAGAGGTCACTTTAACAGGCGACAACTGCGTTAACCCTCGTGACCTTGGGGGATCACTTCACAGGCTGCACTGACACAGCAGCTTTGACTGGCATGTGGCCCTGATGGCTAGTGCCAAGATGAACACTTTCACAGTCTGCCTGTTTAAACAGATGCTTCTGTGGTTCAGCAGTTGATTCAAAGAATCTTTACTCAAGGGTAGAACAGTTTTTTTTTTTTTTTTACAAGCTGGGCTGTCTACAGCTCTGGAAGCCCTCTGTTCTAGTGTATGGTACCTGCTCCACTGCCCATCCCATTAGCATGGCTCTGCCTTAGCTGTTACTATGCTTATGCTCTGCAAGCAGCAGCAGTGTTGGATTGTGGGTAATGGTGTCATATAACAGAGAAGTCTGCCAAAGCACTGAGCACTACACGCTCCACTCAGGTGTCAGAGCCAAAGTAGAGAGGTGCTCCATACAGGACAAAGAGAGTCAGCATGGGTTCTGAAGTGCACCTCCACCATATTTTGGTCTTGAATAAATAAAACTTGTATAATCTTCAGTAAAAAGTCAAAAGACCCTCGATGTACAACCCTCACGGCACGCCAGCATCCATACACTAGTCAATGGGGTTGCTGAGGTTGGACAAACAACACGCAGCCAAACAACATCCTCCTATGCAACAGAGTGGATTATCCCCTATTGTCTTCCCAGCAACTCTGGAGATATGTCGATTGCCCATTGCAGCAGTCCAGAGTTGCAGAAAATCATTGCAAGGGAGAACAGAGGTAGGAAGAGAGCAGCCTGAAGCCCTCGGTGATTCATACCTCACGCAGCCAATACAGCCATGATAAATTTATCAGCAGAGTGCCCTAACACCCTGCTACGGCTGCCCACTTGGCTGGTCCTTGCACGGGCAGAAACCTGAGAGGTGCGATCACCACGGTGACCATGATGCAGTGGAAATGGAGCCAGTCCACCACAATCGGGGCAGATGGACAAAACTGCACCACAATAAGTCATGATGCACGCGTGACGCCTGGCACGCACGCTACAAGGATTTCTTACGGGCAAAAATAAGGTCCGTCTGGGTACCGCCGCCCACAGTTCTTCACCCTAAATGAATCGAAAAACGGAATAATTATTTCCACATCCTGCAGAAAAAGTGAACAAGCTAGGGGCAGTTTCCCACAATGTAATTAAAGTATTCTCAGAGATCTGCTGAAAATCTGCTGAAAAGAAATTACCTAAAACACTTCAAATGCATCTAGCAGAGATACTTCAAAAATGATCAAAGACAGAATCAAAGAAACAATGTTCCTTATTGGCAGGAATTATATCGCTATCTTCCAAGCCAATCTCACATACCGCGATTATAACGGACGGCAATAACAGGCACAGAAGGCACGTGATCCGAAATGGGTCGGTTTCACCTACTTCTGAGAGGGGACGGGCAGTTTGCGGACTGGGCTACGCTGCACCGAGACACGGAGGCACAGAGGCCAGCGGATCGAGTATCAACACTCGTCAGGTACTAACCAGGTGTTAAAAACACAGGTTCCTTGTGCGCTGGGAGTGGGGGTTCACAACGAATAATCAGTCACGCGATTTTCTAGCACGATCGCACATTTATCTAACGGCAACGTCAGCACGTTTCTACTAAAACGTTTTTCTTATTCCCGTTATTATTACTGAAGTAAATCAGGTTAACTTGCGCGCACCAGCAAAGCCGTTCCTGGGACGATACCCGATAACCTTCTGGACACAAGCCCAGATTAATTCCTTAACCGCTACACCATCTGCTGCTATGATCCCACAGGCTTGTCTTTTTAAACTGTCACGCTGAATGAAGACAGAGATTATGACTGTATAACTGTGGTGACGGAGCGCTGTGTGTGAGGCGCCGGGACCTGCTTTATCGCTGCCAGCCAGACACCAGCAGGTTTTAGTGACACGGCGATGCACGCATCTTCTGCTCTACATCCTTCGAAGCTATACTGTGCCCACACCACCCTGGCCACATTCATGGCGTGCCCGTCTGGGTCCGACAGCTCAGCCCCCTCCCACCCCCTGCACAAGAACAGGGAACCAGGCTGTGGTCCGTGCAGCACTTTGCTATCAAGGACAATCGCAGGGAAATGGCTGCCTCAGCTCTAGCCATTCACTAAAACAACCTTTTCAGAAACCAAAAAAACATCAACACAGTCCTCTGCTACAAGCATCCTTCTTCTGGACTGATGCTGGAATTTACTTACCACCATTCTGAAAAACTCAAAGTAATTGTCTGGTATTAGAGGTGAATTTCAAACCCATTGTTAGTTTTGCTCTGGGACATTAAAAAGGACACAAATGCATTGCTTAAAAGAGATCTAAACACATCATCAAGTATCACCAGTCAAGGATGGTTTTCTCCGCTATGAATACCCAGTTTGCCTACAGTTCACTGAAGTACTGCTGTAATTTCTGCGGCGACGCATTACAAAGCCACCAAAAAAAAAAAACATCCACCTCAGAGAAATACACAAACGCAACTGCATTCACACCTTGCTTTTAATCACACAAAGGAACCAGAAAGCTTTGCTCCTGGTCGTCATTCAGATCGCACCGCTACCACAGCAGCCATCTTCTCAGAAACACTGGTATTGCTGGGAAATGGGCAGGTAGAACCCAGCATTTGTCTGAAAAGGAAAAAAGTGTTTGAAGTTCCTTGGTTACGAGGAACACCAAGGTGAAAGTGACAAGTTGTCAGAAGAATATGAGATTATTTGGTCTCTTGCAGGAGTAACCTTGTGGACAGAAGGAAGGATGCTGTGAGTGTGGCTCAGTGGGTGGGGGATAGAAGCTGCTGCAGAGCACCATACATCAGAGTCCAGCTCCTCCATGCCTGTCTGAGCACGCAGAGTGAGCTTCTTTTCATCTCCTCAGCTCCATGCTTGTTGGTCCGCAGGGGTCAAAGGTCAAATGCCCAGAAGGATTAAAGCATGCTGGGATGGATGCTCACACAAACACACAAGTTCCCACTGAACCCCTGCGTGACCCCAGGCGATCAAGAGGTCCTTGCCAATGAAGAACAAAGGAGACAAGACATTCCTCCCTACGGGGCCACCCAGCTAGGGAGGCATGCAAGTGAATCTCAGGTTTAGGGATACATGCATGAGCCATTAAGACACAAAACGATGACGTCAAAGCCAAGGACCTCATCAGCCACGTGAACAGACAACCAAGGGCCAATCGGGCAGAAAAGACCAAAGGTCACGCCGAAATTTCACTCACCGGACAGTAGAACCAGCTCTTCCCAACACATCGCCTCATTTGCATTTCAGCTCAAACACAATAAGAATTAGTCTCAGCCTGTTCCTTGTGAGAGGTCGGGTTGCATCGACAAGCTGCGTTAATTACCATCGGCTCGGCACAGAAGACAAGCGCGTTTTCCAACACATCCCACACTCGGACCAACAGTTCCGTGTCCTCTGTGGAGAGACGGCAGAGATGAGCCTGGCAGCAGCTGAGACGCACGCGGGCGCCATCCGTTGAGACAATACATCACGTGTGTGAACGTTAACATCAGCACCTGATCCACAGGGTGACAGCACTGGACTAATAAGTGTCCATGTTACATAAGAGCACAAACTCAGCCAGAAGCGCCGCACACACTCGGTTCCGGTCTGTTTCCTCCCCGCCTATAACCGTGGTAAAGAGACAGATAGGACGCGTCTCCTCAGACTTATCACACATCCCAGCGGCTGAGGCGTACGCTCCTTCTGACTCATTCTGAAGGAAACACACAGTACTTTTAACATTATTTTGTGAACACAACAATGTTTCAAGCTGTGTGAAGATTGTGCTCATAAGTATTAATTGCACGCAATTTTTCCATAACAAAGTCGAGCAACGTCTTCCATATTTTATTCCCAAAATGCATATTAAGGAAACTAAGATAAAAGAGCGTAACAAGGACTTTGGGCATGATGTTTAATTTTAGGAACTGCAAAACATGTACGATAAACGTGCGTACTTTATAAACTTCTACCGCTGCAATTAAATCCAGGACATGCAAATCGGCATGTGAAACAAAACCAAAATTCACAGTGAACACTGGACACACTTCAGTCACCATAAAATAACACACAAGCAGCAAATTTATAACAGTACAGAGAAACTATGGGCAGTGGCAAGGTAATACACACACACAGACAAACGTGTAAGGCATGTACACAGCCACAGCACACGCAGACAGAGCACACACAGTACACCTGTTCATTTAGATGCGCGCACACACACACACACACACACACACACACACACACACACACACCTGTGTGTTGCCCCGACCAACTACCTTGCTGGTTATCGGGTCCGTGGAGCCAAAATCACTCCCACGCCAGATCCCCCGCCCCCCCCAGCACTATGTGGGGTAAGTAGTGCAGTGTAACCTGCCACCAAAGCAGGAGGAACACACAGAAAGTACCTGTAAGACATGATCATACATAGGTAGGCACATACATACACACAGGTGGACATACAGATAAACACACGGACACTGAGACACACTCACATTTTCTCCTCCTCACCAACAAGGCAGCCTGTCGTGCAGATCCAGTGGGCGATATGGGAGCAGCGGTGGGCTCTCGTTCACTCTCTCTCACTCTCTTTTTCTCTCTCCCCCCACTGTCCCTCCCTCCCTCCCTCCCTCCCTCCACAGCTCTCCGTCCCTAAAGCATCCTTTCTCCCTCTGACCACCACGGGAGATTACGCGCTGCAATTCCCAAAAGGGACAACATACAACAACTGTTTTTTCCACCCACCCGACCTGTGTGGCCCAAAGCTGGCTGTGCACAGACCCCTGCACGCCCGGTGGACGAGTGAGCGAGGAACGTTGCTGCTGCTGCTGCTGGCTCCCGGCTCTGCGATCACACTCCCACCTATAGGTGTTGCTCCGGCAGCAGGGAGCATGCTCAGTGCCTCGTCCCTCACACGGCCTACTTCCTAGCACCCCGCAGGGCCCTGGTGGGGTAAGGAATGGATTCCAATCCGAATCAATCAACTGAAGCAGTAAAGAATGTCTGACATCCCTCTGATGAGTATCGATCTCCCAATTCCCGGAGGGCTCCTTCTACCAAGAATTGCAGGGCGGGGTCCAGCTAGTCAATGGCCTGCACTGGCTTGGCCAACTTACTAAACCCCCCACTATAATGAAGCAGCCCTGGGGGCCAGTTGGTCCAGCGCGTGTAACTGGGTCAGAGCCTGGCAGCCTCGCAACCACAGGGACACTATGGGCCACAATGGGCCACAAGCATCAGCTACAGGTGCTCATCCTACTGCATCCACAGCTATAAATCCCAAGTTGAAACTTCTTTTTAAAATCACAGTACAAAGGGCACCTCCTATATAAGATAACGCTAGATCCTCCCCTCCACAGCACTCAGGCAGGTTCATGCTTTCCCTGCAGCCCATCCACCACAAGGACCAGTGACAGCCCTACTGCCTAATATTCTGTTTAACAGCTCAGAGCCTCTGCCACACAACCATGAGCTCGGACATCTTCTGCATCAGCTGTGATGGCAGGGCCCAACACTTCGTATGAGAGAGGAAACAGGAAGCATCCAGAAAGCTGGGTTTACACAGCAAATAGGAAATGTGGAGCCTGCAAGTTAGAGGGATCCACACTGTGGCTGAGCAGCAGTGAACACCACCACCTTATGACTTCCTCTGCTGAGGTGAGCAGGCCCGTTGCCCTGGCAACCGTGTTCTACACAGCACGGGCGAACAAGAATGAAGAAGCTGTCCATCTTTCCCAGTCTGCTGGCAAGTAAAGTGGGTTAACCAGGAATTCTGCAAGACTCCAGTCTCGGAGCAAACATTTCACACGGTCTCAGCAACTGTTCCAGGACACCGGTTTTCCGCATTCAGACCAAGGGGTTGAACTATCAGTCGTGAGCTGTCAAAACATTCTCATTAGGCAGGGGAAAGAGGAGTGTGTTACATGTGACTTCAGTGAAGCAGGACATAAACAAACACTGATGGGCAGGATGAGGAGGCCAGACTGATAGCATGAAAGTAGTTCGCGGTACAAAAATGTACACGTCACCATGTCTGAGAGGTATCATCAGGACCGCAGCCTACATATAAAACCGATCTGGAAGTTGTCATTAAAACACGCCTGTTGTGAGAATATAAGTATAGAGATGATTTTTTTTAACCTGTTTTCTCATTTATTAGTGCATTACAATCCTGATGCTTTTCACTGTACATCCCCTCCTGATGTTTCAAACAGTCCAGGTACAATTTGACAGAGACATTTTTTTCTGTTTATCTTTGGTTGAATTTTCTTCATTTACCAGTTTTCAAGTATTTCTGCGTTTTGTGGCACCAGATGACCCATGTATATAAGGCCAGTTGACAGATCACAGTAAAACACAAACTAAACCAGTAGAACCAATTCATCTCAACTCACTTCCACAGTGTTTACAGCACATGCTTCGTGTTTGAGAGTGAGGGCACCAGTAACAAGGTTTATGGAATTGGATTAACACTGAACAGGAGTTTGTGGAGACAACACATTTTAATTCAATGATTTTGAATTACTTTTAATTTTATTGCTGCTCAAAGTTAATAAAAACAATTTTGAAAAAAGTTTGTTAAAGCTTTACTCGACACTTTTACAGACGGTAACCTGTAAATAAAATGAGGGAAGTCTATATTACTGCCGATTGTGACACAGGAGTTACAGTAACTTTGGGTTCATGAACGCCCCCCCCCCCCTCCACTGAGAAGTCAGTGTGCTATATCCACGGTTTAGTTGGTTATTTGTGGGTGGTAATAAACTCTTCCTTGTACGGCACTGGGGAATTTTGACCGGGTACCACTGTTTGACCTCAGGTAACTTCCTCATCCTTACTGCAGTTTTTACAATGCTTTGATACTGAGCACCAGCAGATTCAAAGAAAGCCACTTGTGAATAGAATAAATATGGAATTTAAAAGAGAATATCCTAAAACAGGACCTACTTACCCTTTGCTTCACGGAGACGACTGCTTTTTACTGCAGCATCATCCAAATATAGACATACCTGAACTATGCAATTTCAATGCAACCTATAGTCTATCAGCTGTCGGCAGTTTCCCATGATGCACCATGACAGCAGCCAACAAGGAAAATATAAAAATAGTTCAAAGAAAGAATGTAAGCGCTTACCTGTTTCAGAGGACCAGGAGAGAACAGCATGGCACAGCACATTGGAGGGGAAAAAGGAAAATGGTCAGTATTTATTATTTTTAAAAAAATGTTACACTGTGCATGCTGTCCTGAAACAAACCACAAGAGTACAAATGCAGTAAAAGAATACACCATAAATTCCTGTCTACAACACTGTGGCAACATGGATCTGGTCACTGTGTATCACGCCTGTATAGGACAAACTGGACAGAAGGGTGAAAGCAAAACAGCTCACAACTGCCTTGCATCTGTAGAAGACGTGGAGCCTCATTTCCTCCCAGAACTTCTTCAGAAAAAAAAGGTTATGCTTCATGAACAGAACTGGTTTCAGAAAGTGTACCCATACTTTTCACTGGCACTGTAAGCTGTAAGCCACTGGGCCTGTGGATGTGGACCCAGCAAGGATGCCCCTTTCACTGGCCCGGTCCATGCAGAAAGGTCTGCTCAGCTGAACACACTCCTGTAGCGTGATCATGCTCAAGTACCACACAGCACGATGGGAGGTCCAAGGTGGACCCACACAAGAGCCTGTGTAGTCGCTTGTAGGCAAGAAGACAACTTCTTCATGCGACCTCTTACAGACTCTAACAGCTGACCGTGGTAGGACCACGTCGAGGCCATTCGCAGTGTCAAGGACAAGGGGCTTACGTGTGGAACACAGCTCTGCTCATTTGCGGCACCACGCTGTGTGTTAGGAATTTATGAAGAATGCCTTCCTTGTTTGTTGTACCTTGTGACAAAAAAAATCAAAAAGATTCAAAGAAAAATGCATCCTGGTCAGCGTAAGCAGGCCAAGGCCAAAAGAATTACAATTTTTAGATTAAGAGTTTTCATCAGTTCAATTCTTTTTAAATATATTGTACAGGTGAGGAGTTGGAGGTCAATGGATAAACTGGATACATTACCTAAACAACAGTGGCCTCTACTGGTGGCCTGATAAAGTGGTCATCCATGCACTTGGCCAATGGTCCTAGCAGCCCAGTGATGACAAACCTGACAGCTTCCTTTTCCTTGACAGCCGGTTTTGCCAAGACGCAAAGAAATTTACATGCTGACACACTGTTTTGAGAAATCTTTGTATCAGGAAATGAGAAACAAATGTTTCCCTGAATGAGAAACCTTGGACTGATTCATTTCTTTCACATCTTCCAAGTAAAAGAGAACACAGTTGAAAAGAAACTGTTGCATCACCAAAAACCGCAAGACTGTCTCCCCTTTAGTACAACCGGTGGACATTATGAATTCTGGTTCTGCAGCCAACATGACTGTTGTTATGACTATTTTTTTGGAAATTGTCTGTGCCAGTCAACTGTACCTATTTTGCTTAATGCTATGTATTACTGGAATAATTCTGATTTTCTTCTTTTATGAGACTGGCACTGGCACTATTTAAATTACAAGTCTGTCTCCTTTGTAAACACTGTGTGTTATTGTGTGCAGCACAACAAGTAGTTAGTTTTTATTATCATTATTCATTCAATGATTCATACTATTCAACCATTTGTGCAACATCTTTTTACTGGAACAATATAGCATTAGTCCTGCCTCAAGGTTACTACAGTGGGGGTGGGATTTGAAGCCCCGGACCCCCCCCCCCCCCTAACTTTAACCAGTGCACCACCTGCTGCATCAAAGATTACAGGGAAACACATTAGTGTCCCCTTTGCTTTTACAGAAGACATCATGACAAGATTTCAGCTTGATACGCAGCAATGCCATGAGTGGAGGAGTTTAGTCGAAGCCTGAGGAGTTACATGAGGCCTGCGTCCCTTTAAGGTAACGGAAGGCACTCTTTTTATTATTCCCCTCAAAATTTTTTGTATTCTTTATTAGAACTGCACACCACAATAAGAAGTTCCACTATAAAACCACCAGTGTTGTGTGTGTGTGTGTGTGTGTGTGTGTGTGTGTATATGAGTGATGGGTAACACCTGTTGAATTCTGCAGGAACAGCAATAAACCACTTTTAAGCTTTAATGTGCCCCATTGAAACTCCAGAGAAGCTCAGATTGCCTGAAAAAGATCGATTCCAGCGCTGGCAACTGTTAGCACGGGGAATAAGGGACGGTAGTTGCCAGAGACAAACAAAGACCTTCTTATCTTCACCATGTTAAGGTACACATCCCTTCTCCACCACAGCACAGATCTTCTGCGTGCAAACAACATTGTTTAATTCCAAATTCTTAGTTGCAGTCTTATGGTATACATGCATTATCATCGAGTTTTTCTCATGTTATTCTCTTTCTTCATCATTCAAAGAGCATCGAGACAAGCGCAAACAGTCGACTGCAAAAAACATTTCCATGCTGGTGTCTCACACACTCCACTCCCACACCAGGAAACATCCCTCTATCCACCTCTCCCCAGGAGGAATAAACCAGTTCTTCATTTTAGTACAACTCCTGGGTTTTACAACCGTCATGGAATAAGTATTTGTTTCCTCTGCTTTTTAATCTGAACTGATTTGAAATACTACGACGCTCCAGTGCACAATGCAGCTCTTAACAATTAAGAGAACCATGGTCTCAAACAAAAAACAGTAAGTTTTGCAGGACTAATTTCAATAGAATATGTACTCATACGTGCTGTTTTGCTTGTCAGCAGAATGCATTTCTTCTGTTTCCTACATTATGCAAGGTAAGATTTCTGCAGAGCCACTTATAAAATGCGGGTCATGCAACAGGCATATATAATCTAAAAAGATTAGGAATGGGCGGAAATATAATACTTGAGACCTTCATGTAATTACTTTCACTAAAATACCATATTTAATACTATTTAGGCTGTCAGAAAAAAGTTGTAATTGTTTAGTGTTACACACAAACCAAGTTGGCAGACTTTGTACTATGTAAATGAACAACACGCCTTGGGGGTAAGTTATTTTTGGAGATGCTCCGTCGTGTTTCCTAATGACCGAGTGATGATGTCAGCAGGAGACCATAGCAGGGCCACTGAGGTGGACATGTACACCCCCAGACATGCGCTCCCCACATATTCTGTTATTCACCGATCCAGCTGGCTATTATTAATGCCCCTTTTATTAATCAATCTCCATTTTCAGTCAAGATTCAGTCCAAGCGGCGACCTTCAGTGTAAGGTGACAAACTGAGCCCGTATTTGGAATCTGAGCCAAGCTCCTGTATGAGAAAGACTCCATCATGGGTCGCCACCTGTTTGCTTCCATCCTGTTGTGCACCACTGTAGTTTTTTTGTCTAATTATTAAACATTGATTCATTTATTAAATCTTAAAAACAGCCCCTGAAGAAGGAAAAAGTTAAGGTGCAGCTAAGGCGAAGACGGCAAAGTGTGCACAAGTAGCTCGTTGCTTAAAACATTTGGAAGCGCTAAAGCGTATGGAACGTGCTGGAAGACGGAATGATATTTGCGTCAGTTTTGTCTAAAACCACAGTGGTACAAGATCAAAAATAAGCAAGCGCTGAAAATGTCACCCTCCACATGACAATCCCTGAATTGCTCCGGTGTAGTCCACCCGGCAGTATAAATGGATAGACGATTGCAACGAATTTAACGTTTAAAGTTTGCTTGTAGAAATACAGTGGCTACACAAATGACTAAAAGTATAGCATATGCATGTATAGTGCGGCCATGTGGTCATCTACAGTGTCTGTTTACAAACAGACTCGATCACAGCCTGGAAGCTCCCATAATGCATCACACTGTTTCACTCATTCTGAAATGTCAAGCTTTGGGGTCGATAAGCAGAAGAAAAAGTTATAACTTTTGGTTATTTCTTAAGCACGAGGGCAAACTATCTTCTTCAAACACTCTTATAAAACACAGATGGACATTGCTGAGAGAAAAGTAAATGTTTTTTTTTTTTGCATTTCATTAAAAATAACTGCATGTCCAGCACACAGAGACTGTTCTAGAAGCACAGGCTTGACACCAGTGCATCACGTGGCCGTCAGATGCACCGCGGTGCGTTGCGGAGGTCAGAAACGTTTTGCTCATTTGTGGGCTCTGGGCTCTGCTGTGTCCGGAGGCAACAACATCCTGCATCGCGGAAGCGTTGGCACCTTGGCTGCAATCTGGTCTCCTGCAGCTTCAGAAGGCCTAACAGCAGATTCACTGTCAGTTCCACTGGAAGCTACATACTGACAGCGTGATAGTGCAGGCAGGCCGTGACTCTGTTCCATTTGCTCTGAAATTGTTCCAAGCGGGACTTGATACTGTGCCGTTTGTGAGTCGACGGGATTAGAGACATCATACATTAGGCTAACTAAAGAGCAGCGAAGTTGCGTGGTTGGGTGACTCTGAAGAAAAGCTATGTGGCTGGACATGTTCTCTCAGCTGTTTCTCTTGCTCGCCACACGTCGGCCTTGTGCGGAGCAGCAAAGCTTCGACCCACTGAAACACAAAGACCGCTGACTGACAAACTGTTTGTTGTTGGTTTTTGTTCTTTGTTAGAAATAACACTTTGTGTTCATGGTTTATGTCGTTACTGTTTGTTTAAAAAAAAAAAAAAAATCACCCTAAGCTCGTCATAGTTCTGGAAGAGAAACAGAGCTACAAAGGGGAAGCTACGTGTGTACAAAACATGTTCCTTCATACCCGACAATCCCAGCAGAGTCATCTGGGCAGAACTCGCTCCAGCTGTGGAAAATGCCAAAAAACAAAGCCCGCAGCACCTGCTCTCTCCCCATGGCCACTGTGGAGGACACACACCCAAAGCAGGAGGACAGGAGAGCTGCCTCAAGGTCTTCACCCAAACCAAACCCCCGTTAAACACATTATACACAACATCATGGTAAACACTCCTTCAAATCCTCCTTCACATTTTTCAGTGTGCGCACCGTACGCCAGACTCACTGTGCCACACTTAAGACCCCAAGAGCCTCACAAATGCTGCCAGTAAGGTGTGTGTGTGTTCTCACACCACCATCATCTGTCCATAGTTGAAGAAATGCCATGCCTAACAATCCTCTGCAGAGCTGCGAGGGACAGAATGGACTGGGCACAAGTTTCCAGCCAGCAGCTGTATGTGTTACTCCTGCAGTATCAACACACATCCCATGACATCAGCACGCACCCCCCCCCCCCCCCCCCCCCC
>UFQX01000409.1:1608545-1628828 GCA_900497675.1 Arapaima gigas | reverse complement strand
CCCCCCCCCCCCCCCCCACACACACACACACCTCCACTCATGACCTACCACATCCTCTGCAACATTACATAGTGCACCAGCTTTCCAGTCTGGAAAACCTGGCAGCCTTTATGGAAACCATAAAAATATACATAAAAATGTGACCCATACAATCCATTGTCCCACTGGGTGCCACATATCTCACACGATAAAGAGCATCACAACCCCCCTGACACCACCATTTATATGTATTCAGTTTGATGATGTTTTTCTTCAAAGCAGCTTATAATGTCAAGGTATGCACATTGATTTATATAGCTGGCAAATTTTTACTGTATCATTTCAGGGTTAGCACCATACTAACAGCAGGGATGGGATTCAAATGTGGATCCTCCAAGCACAGAAACTGCAGCTCTAACCACTACACTACGTATCCCCGCATACCCCCCTGACATCCATTACATCACAACTGAAGCTTTTAGCACCCAGCACAGTAGACGACGCGGTATCGGCCCGACTGTGTTCGCAGCCATGGTGCAGTCGCTGGCATTTACTGTGTCTGTGTCCAACTGCAAGCATTCTCGTCATCTGATAAATAATGCAAGCTAGAAAATCCATTAAAATTCATTGTAAGATATTGGAGCGTGGCTTTCTGTGCAAACCCGGTCCCTGTTGGGCCAGCCTGCACACACAACAGGCACTGGGTACAGAGGGAAAAGGCTGCAGTAAACATAACCTGACACTCCCACAAGGCAGAGATCATAAAGCAATAGGTTGAACCTTTGATCGGCTGGATGCTGCTTCTCCTCACTGTTCGCACATCCAAACACACGGTCAGGAGATCTGAAAAGACACCTACGTGGAGAAGAGGGTGTAATGCTCACCACCATACAACACACCTCGAGGCTGACCAGAGTCCAGCTCAAAATTCCTACACCACAGTTTATGGGACAGAAAAGAGCATTTTTTTAAACACCCGTCAATGACCCTCAAGAGGCCAAACTCGCAACATCTCTTCAGTTTATAAACTTGTCCCAACACACACAAGTCAGGATTCCTGGCTTATGGTTCGATCCATTTTCCAAGAGCCACCCATCACAGGTTTCAGAACGCGAAAGAAGAATGCGTGTGACAGGTGTAGTTCACAGTAAGAGTGAGAAGGGCTTTCCTCGTGACCCTAAAAGCCGGCCCCTGATGCGTGAATCCGCAGGTGCATCAGCAAATCACACTTTGCATTTTTCATTGGACGCAGCGCTAAATATTGGCGTTTCTCCGGGGAGTTTCAATCGATAGCAGCTGGCAGAGTAACTGTCTGATACTGACTACATCACACCCAACAAACAGAACAAGAGCGAGATACGAACAGACCGACCTCATCCAGTTAAGAAAGCTGCTCTGGGTTTAATTGCGGGATTAAACAGTTCATCCTATGCTGAAACGGATGATCTGGTCATATGCCGGACTTGGCAGAGTCAGAGCGGGGCTTTGTGGAGGGGCTTCAGAGCCCGCTGTTCGGCAAGCCGCTCACGGAGCTGAACGACTCTCGTACAGCTGCTCCTGTGCTCCTCGCGAATAAACAGCGCTTGCAGTTGCTCCCACAGGAGTGCGACTCCGAATCCTAAACTCCCGACAACAGGCAGCAGCGGTGGCTGCTTCTATTTCAGCGGGCTTGGCATAATGCCAGCCCCCTCTGGAGAGAGACATGGCAGCTCCCGTACCAGGCATCTGCACGCTCCTCCAGCACATTCCAGGATCCTTGGCCGACAAGGGACCAAAACCCAACCCCGGTCTGTTTTACTTTGGCTGACCTTTGAAAAACAAGGTCACGGCCAGGACATCTTTAACCAGCCTCTGGGGCCTGTACTAGAGGGCTCACAAGGGGAGGAGAAGAGACTCTGGGGGCGGAGCCTCACACCTGGAGCCCGGGAGGCTCTGCCTTCCATTGCAGTATGTTACTGGGGGGTGAATATAAACACCTGCCGGGTATCGCACACATACACTTTAGAAAAACTGTTGTGTTTACTGTTAGGAAAAAGGCACAAGTCAGCAGCTTTACGGGATGTTTGAAGAAGGAGGAGCAGCGGGTCGCCCAACTGCACATGAGACGCAGAGCAGGAAGTGTGAGAATTCAGTGTTGGGTTGAGCCAGTAGAGGGCGCTGACAATTTCTCAGGAATGCAGATTCTGTATTTATCTTACAAAAAATATATAAAAATAGCCTAATTAAAAGCATCGGCACTCTTTAATTAACAAGTGGAACAGTAAACAGAAGGGTGCATGGAATAATGCATTACTAGCAGTGGCTGGAGCAAAACATCCGTCACCAAAGATGATTTAGAAAGGAAATAAACCAGAATTAACAAAAATGTGAACGAAGAGTTGAAACAGGCAGTTCGGACTGATCCTGGTGCTGCTGGAGTGCAGAAACGGGTTGGAGTTGTGAAGAGCAGTTCCTCCTGGAGGCAGACAGGCCGGAGGGTCACCAACAGGGATTCAATTACGATGCGCCTCAGCGGGAAACACGCCCAGGGCTCCGGCTCAAGCCTTCCTTATTTAACCCACTGTTTACGCCCTCTATATATAAACTCGCATGTCTCTCGGTTCTACGACATTCCTCACAACGTGTAAAAATATGCTTTAGTCACTTACCTCCACAACCCCAGCTTTCCCACTGGAGCCATGGATCACGGCAGGTTTTGGCAGACCACTGTGGATGTCATAAAGCCACACGACTCCCCCTCCCGATATCCGAGAATGGCAACAGGCCTGTGCGCGGCTGAGACCCAGAGCTTAGTGAGTGGAATGCCTGGAGGCGGCAGCCACTGAGAGACGGGGGATATCGGGGGTATGAGAGCAGAAAGTAGGACCAGAATATAGGATCAAGGCTTAGGTACACAAGCACCGTAACACACATGATCCTTACAGAAGAACTGAAGCAGGTGTCACATTCCTGACCAGCCTGCTGAACCGTTCAGCCTGAATGTGACACCAGCACGAGAGCCATTTATAATTAACACCTCGAGCATGGTTAACACACCCCCTGCAAGCAGAGGGTGTTCTCAAACCCTGGTCAATACCAGCACGGGGTCACGGGCCACTGGGTGACGAGCGCAGCACAGAGCTCCACTGAAGGACAATGGCTCAGAACTCGCTGGGCTTTCTTTCCATTCTAAACCACGAGACACACCCACCTACAGTCAGAGTCCTTCTCAGCACTGCCTTCAGCACCCAGATGGCAACATCTGGACCATGTGATAAGATAAGGTGGATAATGCATAACAGCCTTCGCTGAAACACTACACAAGCCATACTGTGACTGGCAAAAATCTTGAAACAAGGACAAACGCAAATAACCGTGATTAGGAAAAGCAGTTAGAGTTGCAGCGAAGTGCTACGACTGAAGGCTCTCTGATGGTTATCTGGTTGCTTTGTCTAAGCTGTCGGTGTCTCAGGGCTTCTGCAGGGCTTCTCAAGCTCTTTGAGCACCATTACGTTTAACACCTCTGGAGGAAACCCGTACCTGACTGTTCCCAGAGTCCAAAGGCACTGTTAGGTTTATTATACCTCCTTTCGGGTCTAAATCCATGGACCACGCCTTTCCTAGCAGCACCACTGTGGTCTAGTGGCTGTGCTTTGTCCAGGTCTGCCTTCACTGAGCGCTAAACTGGAGGCAGCAGCCTTCCCTTCAGAAGGTCTACACACACAGCAGAGCTTAACACTCTGTGTGTGTGTGTGTGTGTGTGTACGAGAATCTCTGTTTGGTGCCAGTAGTGCTGCCTGCATGTTACACCAGCAAATACGTCTGAGGGTCCCCAGACCACAGATTAGCTTGGAAACTTTAACACTTCACTGTACGCACATACTTTATCTTGAGCCCGTTGTGGGAATTTCAATGACTCACACTTTAATGCAATAAATAATTCCTAACACCACCACAAAGAAATTCAAAAACCACTATTTTTGACAAGAAAGAAAAAATTTCTGCACTTTTATGCTTTTAAAAGAAGGCAAATAACTTTTAAAAAGAGAAATGTTGTTTTATCAGGGACATTCCCATAATTCTATTTTGAGGATTTACTATACTTGTCATTTCAAATATTATACAGCTTTACACTTGTTTAAGCTCGCTCACTCACACACACACACACACACACACACACACACAGTTAGCTGTGTCCAGTGTCCAGAGGACAGACGGTCCTTCTCAGGGGGCTGAGCAAAAACAGTCCTTCTATTTCAGGCATCGCTGACGTCACCGGCTTCACACAGGTCACGGTCAAGAAAAAAGACGCACCACAAAGTACACAGCACCATTTCAGTACAAAGTCAGCTTCACCCAAACTGAGTGGCAAAGGCAGCAGGTGGTACCAAGGCAGGCAGACACGGGAAGTCGTGTCAGCAAGTTATTTGCTGTGTATCCATCACAGGGCAACGACTGCGGCCATTTCGTCTTCCAACCTGCTTACGCATTCGCAGCAACAGCGTCGTATGCCTCCTCTTTAACGGGACGCATGATACGAAAACACATTCTCTCGCACACGCAGAAACAAGTTCCCTCAGCACAGTCGTATGCTACGCCTTGAAACCAGTGTTCAGTCTGACTAGCGTTGAGCACCGTGTTAAGTGCTATAATCTCTGTTAAAGGTTTTGTCGTGAAGCCCGTGATACCCATCGAAGCCTTCGCTTGTGCGGCGTCTGACTCGGGTCTTTACTAATGCCTCCCTGAGAGCATGGGGAGCAAGAGGACAGACAGTAGCATACGGGCTATGTGCTGGTGTCACACACCAAGGGAGCTGAACGGGGTTTTGCTAATCGCATGGGACAACGGCATGACCCTCCTTTGCTGCCTGAACCTGTCGTTTTACACCTCTTCACAGGAGTCTTTTGCTGCAAGGCCAAGCTCAGTATCAGGAGCTCACAGTGCCGAGCCTAAAGGACCTCTGCATACCTTTACACTATGAGCGCACACACATATGCACGCGTGCATACACACGCACAGGTACACCCATTCACTTCCAAACAGTGTAAAACTCAGCGGTTAAGAACACACACATAAGGTAAAGGATCCCAGTTCAACTCGCACTCCTGCTGTAGCTCTCTGGATCAACGTACTTACCCTGAAAGCGCAACAAGTCGCTTTGGAGGAAAGCATCAGATAAAATACTGTTCGGATACAAGAGTCAGCACCCCAATGAACGAACAACAGCAACAAATAGAACTGCGTTTTTCCGCTACAGTGCCGAGTAACGCGACTTCATCCGTGACACGCTCAGAAGCACGTGTTTAATATACACAGCGGTGAACAGGGCCCCAGCTGTTACAGCCTCACTGCAGCCACATGTTTACTATCGTGAACGCTGTGCTGTAGATCTCAAATCGCTGCAGCAATGTGCCCACCCCCTCGCCGAGATCCTCCCTAAAAGCAAACGGATGACTTCATGTGTCATGAGCCAAACCACAGATGAAGCAAAGACACGAGGTTACGCAACACAAACCTGTTTTCACTCTACATCCAGCCTTCTGCTGCTTCACATCTGGGCCTTAAAAGGACACAAAGCCAGCTTGGAAGAGGATGTGTACGCACTGAAACATGTACACACTAAGACAAAACAAAACTGTGAGGGAAGAGCAAACAAGAGGCCTGCACATGGGCAGCACTTGACTCAACTCACCATCTGATCTGGGCCTTCTCGCCGTGCCTGGGCCTCATCGCATAGCATACGCAGGGGCTGCGACAGAGCAGTCTCCCGAAAAGTAGGAGGAACAGTCGGGTGACAAGTGAAACGTCTACGAAGAGCCCAGATGCTAGTGCTGCTTCAACTGCTTTGAAAAGCTCGTAAAAAGCCTGAACAAACGTGACTCGCCGAACTGGACTCATTCAGACGCACAACAGCAGAACCGGATTCTTATACGTGAGACGAGACTGACCGGCCTTGCGAGACACGCTGCATGTTCTCTGGCCTGACCGCAGGAAATTTTTTTGCACATTACCACTCATTTAACATACCTATAGACAACAGAGGCAATCGCTTGACGTGCTAGCGGCCGCGCCGCTGACGGCTTCAAACAAACCCCAAATGAAACGCGGACTAGAGGCCGAGACACCGGAAGGAGCCGGAACGGCCCTCCTGAAAGGACAGAAAAGGCTGAAACGCGTCTGCCATTCAACGTTCAGCCATTTCCAGCCCAATTAAAAGCATGGCATGCCGCGGTAACACAACGTGTTTCTCTCTTCAACAAACAGGGGTGTGTTTCACTTCCGAATGCACCGGCGTGTGCTGCGCTTCTCCTGCCTTCCCTGCAGCTTCTTAAAGGCTGAAAGTTGCCAAACTGCAAGAGTATCGAGCCCAGCATCTCCACAGCACCGCATCCACACCGAAGTGGCAAAACATCACCATCAGCTCTGCTGCAGGATTGACGCCGACCGTCAAATGGCAGTTTACGGAAGGTCTTTGTACCGCCCGAAATACTGCAAAGATTATCATGCAAGGGTTTATAATTGTTTAACAATTTTTTAGCACCTTCACTTTAAGTACACTGCAGAATGGTTCGGTTTTGCACCGATGTTTAAAGAGCATCCATTTTCTCACATACCTATTAAAGACACCGCTGAACGCGTAGAGAATATAAATAAAATGCATGAATGTGACACTTGTGTCTGTTACTGTTCAGGGTGACTAACACCGCCATTAGTTTCATCACAGCATGGAAGGGAGACGGTCACAGGCAGGGCAGCTGTTGAGGAGGGTTAACAGGAAATGAGTAATTTAGCCCACACCGAGTAGTGGGTCACTGGCGCGTTTTGTGGAAAATTATGAGCTCCAAATTCCACTGAAAACAAAAAAGAGGGCTCAACAACTAATGGAACTTGGATTACTGAAAATCTGATACTGCCCCCTTCCCTCGGGTACTAGTTAACTGTAAAAAACGTGAAACCGGATTTGCCTTTTAGAGTATCAGTGGAAGGGCTCGGTTTCAATGAAGCACAGTCTCCGAACACGAGCCCAATTGGGACCAACAGCTCACGAAAAAACACAAAAGAATGGATTTTAAAAAAAAAAACAAATAAATAAATAAAGGCAGGGCACAAACCGAAAGAGTGAGTCTGCCGCCTGTTATTTGGGAACTGGTCTTTCCAGCCGGGCCGCGGCTGCCTGCCACGGAGCCACTTTGTGGCTTACAGACGGACTCCCGTCCTACACTAGAGGTGAGAACTTAAATCTCACAGCCAACAGCTCTGCTGTAATGCTAGACAAAGTGCCGGAAAGCGCTAGGCAAGAGCTGGGGGAGGCCCAGGGAGCAGGTCCTGCTTGACAACCGGAAACACAACACAATAAACGGGAAGAATTGACTTTGGACCCAGAGAACACATGCAATTACTTTTCCTGAAAAACATCCGGACGCACACAGGCACCGCGGCTGAAGGGGTCAAAGCAATTACGTTAAGTAGCTCTAAAAGCCACACAGAAAACTGGAGAGGAGGAGCGTCAGCCAGTCGTTCACTTGCTATATCGAATGGGCATGGGCTACACTCGTGTGCTCGCTGCAGTGAGTCCAAGGAACTCTGCGGAAAATATGCCACACGATGAAGTATGAAATGGTAATGCACCATGTAGATCACTTTTAGAAGTTCAGCTGGTGTTTTTTTTTTGTTAAATATAACTCAGTGTTTGACTGGTTCTGCACGATTGCATTTGTTTGCATTTGTACTACTCTGTCCCCCCGTCCTGCAGCTCCGGGAGATGTGGAGCACAGCACCTTTGTCAGGTCTGACAACAGCATCCTCCAGCGAGACCGCAGGTCCTGGTTGCTCCACATCTCCCGGAACACAGAAAACTGGAGGTTCCACAGGACCCACAGACGGACCAGAGAAAGCCACATCATAAAACTGATATCCAGCTTCTGCTCTGTGCTGGAAAGAAGAGTATTTTGTTTTACCCCCTGTGAGAGGACAAACAAAGCAAAAAAACCACTCCTACATGACTACCAGCAGTACATCTCTATTCCATAAGAATATCTGAACTTGTATAAATCACATCTGCAGACATAAAATATGTGATGTAACCCCATCAGTTGCGATCATACATATTAACACTGTGTTTGCATTACACACTGATGCAAAAAATTCCCACCCTCTGTGATGATAGTTTAGAGAGGGGGTGGGGACACTTTCAAGTCCCAGTCTTTGGACTGAAACAGCTTTTCCCATAATTACCACTGCAGCTCCTTGCCAAGTGTCAGCAGACAACGCAGAGCATAAATCAGAAGCCGAATGTGCCGTTTTGCGAAGTCAGACACGTTCAGACCGCCACACCCCAACTGTCAGAGGCAGCCAGGCCAGACTGGAATGGGCGCAGAGCCCACGCCTGGACCATCCACTGCACAGACAGCAGGGTTGGACAGCATGCTTCTGCTGCACTGGCTGTCAGAGGGGTGCTCTTTGTGCCACGTTCTTTTCTGTGTAACAGAGAGACCCCCTGTGTATTTGCATGTGTTTGCGTGTGTGTATCTCAGTGTACACTTGCGAGTCTGCAGGTATATTTCACATCTCAAGATGATCAGGAAGCACGATTTGGATCAAACAGAAGAGTCCAAAACCTAAACCCTCTGTAGCCCAGGAGGAGTGAGGCAGCACAGGCTGTTACTGCTGCTCACGGCTCCAGCAACACCTCCTGTCCTGTTGCGGCGGAGCTGCTGCATGAGGAAAGGGGCTGGTTACACACCAGAGGAAATCCCAACCACACCAAATGGATGTAAGAAATAGGTGTGGTGTCAGTGAAGGACACCTGCCAGTCACATCAGTCAGATGAGTGTGATGGTGTATTCTGGTGGCACATCGCAACCATTGGAGATGAGGGGGGGCTGCCATGACTGAAGGGAAAGGGAACACAGTATAGTCTAGTCCTCTTGCGAGCATGCTGGTGGGGAGGGTGGTGAGGCTTGGAGATTGTTGTGAGGTCTGTGGTGGTTCGAAAGTGCAAATGGCGCAGCCGGTAGAGAGAGAAAGAGAGACTTGTTCCTCCCGCCTGCTCACACAGCCTATAGACCCAGGGTGTTTTTAAATGTGAAGACTGCCCTCCCTCCCTTGGACACCAGCATTGCATGGGCCGGAGAAGTGGTCTAACACACCATAGACACTAAGTACACCCCCCCCCCCTTCCCTACCCAGTTTCTGCAGTAACTTGACAGACCGCACCATTTTTAAAGATATCAATGTAAAAACAGTGGTGCTACCTTTGATTTAGCTAAGAAGTCATGGGGGGCTGCAGATTACAACTCCTTTTGTGCTCCAGAATTGAAATAAGAAAAGAAAAAGCTTTCAAGGACACTCTGAGCTGCTCCCAGACAATACAGGCTGTGAGTGGTGCGGTGCTGTCACGGACCATCTGGCCTCTGCAAGAGCCCCACATCGCGTCCCCAGGTCTACAGCGCTCCAGGGCATACAAACAATCTGAAACTTGACGGCTAAATGTAGTGGAGATCACACACTTTGCTGGCGCCAGCATGACACACAAAACTGATCACGAGCCGATCCACCCACCCACCCACCATTGACCTGCTGCCCTGCAACATATAGCTTCAGAAACAACTGATTTGATAGAGATTCTGCAGAAGGAATAGGCTGGCAGGCTCCGCTGGCCTGTGTTTTGATATGAGAAAGGCTGGCTTCAGGCCATGCCGTACACACCCATGCTACTGCCCGGTTGAGCCCGAGCTCTTTGGAAGAGAGGACGTATTGTATTTCATGCCACAAATTAGCTACAAATAAGCAGTGAGCAGTTTTGACACATCCACGAAAAGAAACTACCCTTCTCCGTTTCTTTACCTGATTCATGACCGTAGCAAGGAAAAACCCAAACAAAATGCAAAAAACCTTTGGCTGTGAAATTCACATTTCTGGCAAGAAGAGCCTGCGGTGAGGATCTAAGGTGCCAGCAAGCGCGAAACACCCTTGCCACACAAGAGGCAGACATGGGGGACATGTCCACCTCTGTATTTGGATGAAATATGGGTGATCCACAGGCACAGACAGTGGCAAAAAGCCAACATCTCAGGAGAGCCCCATTATATAAGCTGTGCTTGCTCACTCACTGGGAATCATGGGAAATTTCATCTGTGCATCAAGCCCCCTCTGCAAACTCCCTGGAGCTGACAACTTCTCATTAGCGCTGGACATGGTTCTGTTCCAGTTCCCCACGTGATGCTGGTATCCTGAATTCCACGCAGTGGCTGCTTTACGCATCTCTCGGTTGTTATGAGAGATGACTTGGCTCTCATGCCACTGTTGGAAATGTCAACAGGTTCGCTGGTGCAGGCCTGATTATTCATTATTAGCTTGAATGAATTCAAAACTACAGGTGCCTTTGCATCGTTGGCAAAAGGACCAGCGTCGTACGCCAACTAAGTAGGGCACACAAACACACTCTAATGTATCACAAATTTTATCGGAACTTCAGTCGCAGCTCAATGATCACTGAAAAAGAGACCGAAGCGGAGGGAGAGACAGTTCCAGATGGCTGTCAGCCCACAGAAACCAGAGGCACTGCAGTACCAGGATCAAAGAGTGTACATGGAGGGAGGGAGGGGGCAACTGGACTGCCCGCGAACACGGACAGTACTAAACTCAGGGATAAAGTGATGCCCGGTAGTGGAGCCGCCTCTCCGCATTCAGGACTGGGCCACACCTGATAAATGCTGCTCCCAGATCAGTATGTCAGAATGTCATTTAGCAAACATAGACCAGCACTGCCCATTCTCACACAGCTCCTCCATCACTTCCCATAATCCTTGGTGGGCTCATCAGGCCACATAACACAACTTGTGGCCAGGAGTTCCTTAACCACTGTGCTGTGCTAGAACCTAGCAAACAGAAAATAAAGGAGCCAACACCCTCCCAGTTATAAATCTGAGGCTTTAACCACAGCTGTTCTGTTTTGATTCCCTGGCATCAAGGAACTCAGCACAGTTCCTCACGCCATCTCTATGAAACGTGTCAGAAACACTGTTTCCTTACAGATTCCCAGTTCCTTCCTTTGCTGTCATTTGCATGACAAAACTGAACCGGGCCTGTGCTGTGAACCCCGGTGACGCCCACAGAGGTAGTGGTACTCCTCAGACTCCTCAGAACTGGCTCAGGTTGCGGAATGACATCGCAAAGGGCAAGGAAGAGTGACACCCGTGCAGACCGAAATCACAGAGGACTCACTGAAGCTGACACACTGCCAAAAAAGCTGCTGGCTGACTGACCACTAGCAGAGTCTCTGCTGCATACGTGTGCAGGCAGTGCTGCAGGTCTGTTAACACTGCGACGTCACGGCAGAATCCAGAAAAACAAAACCAATAAAAATAAACAAGGTTATCAGTGGGGATATACAGATGTAGGTTCATCCACACCGCATAGCTAATATCAAATCAAGTGCAAAAACCAAAGCAATTTAATGTTTGCTTCTATTATTTTCAGTGGAGACGTGGCACCATGAGCTACTACTAAAACCGAGCACAGACCAAACACCCATTTCCTAACACAAGATATCATGTCTAAACCTCAATGACATAGCTTGAACGGATACGCTGCGCACCCTCCTAAGTGCGTGCTGTTTACTGTAAACAGGCAGCGCCGACAGCAACAGGAGTGACTCGTAGTCATAGCGCTTAAAGGATTCTCACCGTTCCACACCAGATACCCCCCACCTGAGCCATTGTGGACAACTGTAATTAGAACCCATGCCTTGCGATCAGCCTTAATTCCAATAGTGTCTGTCATACTTAGCTTTTCTCCTTGAAATTTAGCAAAACAGTAATTTAATGCAATTCTAAAATAACAGTGACATCCAGATGGATTGTCATATCCAAACAGCACCATATGATAGAACTGCAGCCATGTCTTTAGCCAGGGTGTGCAGCTAAAAGCAGCGGTAGCCCCCGCCCCCTTTCCTGGTGCGTAGAGCTGCTTTACGGCGCACGCCAACACGCCTCCTGGAAGCGAGCCAAGCCAAACCGACTCCCAGAGCTTTACGAGAAGGGCTCTGTGTTTTCGCACAGATCCGTCCAAGTCTCGCTAACACCCTTCTGCCTGTTACTCCTCAGCCCTCCCACCTTCCTCTGTGGCCAAACAAGAATATGTGGCTGATCAAGGACCTGAGCTCTACAGGACAGCTGACTTCTACAGGGGATATGGGACCTACGATTTTATTCAGATTACATTTTGCACACATTTGTAAGCTTGTGTGCGTGCGAATGCCGCTTCGTGTCTGTGTGTGACGCTGTAGAAAGATGCCTGTCTTGCTACCGTGTGAACCATCAAGACCGCTGGCTTCTGTGGTTGAGTTAGCAGTTCCAATGCACAGTACAGGTACCAGCTGAACTTTTTTTTTTTTAATAGTTTCTTCCATGTTTCTTTTCCTGTCTAGACCTACCAGTACGTTGTTGATGCAAGATGGTTCTAATTTAGTCAGGTGAAAAGAAAGTTTAACGTGAGTGAGTAAGACAAAAGCTGTGATCTACAGCCAAAGCATCCAGTGCAGCAAATGATGACAGTCATCATTTTTAAATTCGAATAAAGCCCCCTTGAAGCCCGATGCATAACAGGGCATTTTATTACCTAAACATTCGATGCACAATTGCAGCAAACATACAGTTCAAACAGCCAACAGCTGCACTCAAAACTTACAGTACAAATACTTTAGGCTCTGGGATACTGTAACCTTTTTTCCTAGATATAAAATATAGTATACCAGTGTGAAAAAATATTATAAAACACCAAAAAGCAATTACTTACCCAAGGTCAACAGAGCAAGATATGAAGTCGCCGGGCTGAATAGCACTACAGAAAAGTCCCTCGGTGCATCCAAAACAGTGCAAAATTGCAATAAAATAAAAGTGAATACTGTCTGTAAGATTCAAAATGTACTACAGTCAAACACGCAAATGTTTTCAGCACACAGGAGAAATTTGTAAACAGTGCTCCAGTGTCCCCTGCATTTTATTACCACTTTTTTTATCCTCAAAACACCGTGAAAATTAAACTCAGCCTTATCAATGAGGACGCTAAATCAATGTGTCGGCTCCTGGCGGAGGTGATGTATATTGTAATATTACATAATGCTCTTCAACCATTTGCTGATGGCTTGGGGGCAGGTGTTGAATAGGCCTTTTATTAAAAACAGGGAGCAGAAAGAATTCCTTGAGCGAATGTTCAAACTTCATAATGCAAAAAAAATAAATAATTCACCAACACAAACTGCAAGATTCCAACTATTCAAAATGACAAGTAGCAACCGGTCAATCCATCATCGAGGTCTCAGCTAACAGCCTTCAAAAATCTCTTGTCAAGATTGCTCTACTTGTCCCCCCCCACCAGCCAGACCAATTTCAGGCTCCCATGCGGAGTCCAAGTCTAGATTCTGCCACCTTCTCCCCTCTGGTTCCCGGCCCTTGCCCTGGATCTGCCCAGAAATCTATGACATATCTGTTATAGGTCCAAAAGATGTCATGACACACATGTAACACATCTTAAAGCACACTGAAACGGCCTGCAGGGGCCACAGCGAGAGGAGGGAACCAGACAACTGAAAGCTGGACAATGTGAGAATATTACATGCTAAGCAACTACTCAAGATCACTTAACACCAAGGAACAGAGTCCAAAATATCCTCTTTCCTCCAGCAGGGGATGGCAGCTTATCTGTTAGTCACTCCGGATTGGTTCTGATGCATGTAAACCCATGCCTGGATGCAGGTGGAGGTCATGAGCAGCACCCTGTAAATCAGATGCCAAGGCAGAAATGTGCTTGGACAACCAAGCAGAGAACCACAGTGAATCCCACTGCAAGCCTAAACATTAAGTACACTTCTACCATCAGGAGAGCAACAGCCTGGCTCAGAAAACCTATTCACCTCCACAAAGGGGGAGGTGTTTCACTCAAAAATTGAAGGAGCCAGAGAACATGGATCACCTGGCACAATTACAATAACCTTCTCCTCTGACCTTACATATCGACTGCAGTTAGCGCATTTGCACCAAGCGACAGCCAGAGGTAGACGGCCTGACCGGTTTCCACTGAGCTGCAACAGAGCAAAGTGGCCAAGGACACTTGCATCTCCATATCTGTGAGTGTTTCCAAAGCTCACCCTGCTGCATGAAGATGGACAGCAGGAGAAATAAAAAAGAATCTGATTAGCAACACTTGCCCTCCAAAAACCGATAAATGGAAATTCAAGCAGCACCTTCCACTGCACTTCAATGAAGGCATCTTTTGTACAATATAGTGAACCAAGAGCTTTACAGAAAAACATTTTGCAGAACTCAGACGTTCTCGGCTTTCGTTTTTGCATCACTTTTGCTATTTTCAGTGCAGATTATTCACAATATAACCTGCGAGATGTTGGCTGACTTCATTGATGCTTCAAAAACAACTCTGCTACACTCTTGATACAGAATTGAGTATTTCACTTCTGCTCATTGACGAAATTTCCTCTGCTACATTTTTTTTTAAAAGCCATTAACTCCTGCTCTTCAGCCAAAGTCCTGTCCCTCAGTCACACCCACTTTTACGCAAAAGATAATGACCACGATCGCAACACCGATAACCTAATAAACAGGGCAGATTCTGTTAATGCTGATGCAAGATGATACTGAAGTCTGAACCAAATCAATTACTTGAACAAAGGCTGCATTCATAAGCACTGGTCTGATAAAAATAAACATAGAAAGAACATCCAATAAGGCAATAAAAAGATGCCACTGAAAAGTTTAGAACATTCCTCTATAAAGACATTATGGCCGTGAAGGAAGTATGAGATAAAATATGTATAAGTCAGAACACTCTTTTCTCCGACTCCCCAAACCTTACTATGGAACTGCAAGGAGAACTTTAGTTGTTTTAGTCTGAAAATACTGTAGCTGCCATTTGTAATCTAGGGTCATCATTTAGACACGTCTGCCTCTTAGTATTACTGCCACTTTCCCAAATTACAGTTTTCATTACAATACTCATTCAGAGATCACATCCATTACGGGGAACAATAATTGTTGAGTATAATAGGCTGCTGTACGAGGTAATAAAAAACGAAAATATATTAAGTCGGTGTCGCATCTTACGTCGGGCAACTGGCGTGACGGTGTTTAAACTTCCTGCTCCGTGGAGCTGCAACTCTGCCCCACAGTCACAGGAAGGTACGAGGCCCTTATCGGGCCCACGTAAAGTGACTCCAGACTGCGTAACGGTGGCAGAAACAGTCGTCTTGCCAAACACACGTGTCAAAACGACAGGTCGGGGAGCAGCAAACAACATCTTCAGACCACATACTGCTCTGGCCTTTTAAAAGAGCCAAAATAAGTCGCCTCCAATATTTATAAACAAACAAACAAACAAACAAAAACAAACAGACAGACAAACAAACAAAACCACATCTTAATGAACAGACAGCAAAAGTGTGTTGTCTGTCAGGTGAGCTTCACGTGTCATGTCCCCAAAACGCAAGACCACTGGCACCCAGGCCAGAATCTGCAGCTTGGCCACTTCCTCTATACCCCTTAACATGCAGGTGGCTTAACAGGTAGCACTTCTGGTGGCTGTACTACCTTAGGATGCAGCTGCTCCCTGACCGTGTTACTCACCTGGGGCACGGTAAACACGCCACCACACAAAAGGCTGTCCCGTCTCTTTTGCAAACACGAGTCAGCATACGACACAGGGCGCACGTCCACGTGAGGTTCACGTGAGGACTGCTGATGTCTTGATAACCTCCCATGTCTGTAAAGGTTCTGCCATGGCAAACTGCGAAAAGGCTCCCAGTCAGCGTTCGATCCTCAGTCAAACAGGTTACACCTAAGTGCTTATTAATGACTAACTCAGATCAAATCTTTGTTTTTTAATTCTACTCCCAATAACCAGCTTTCCGTAAAACAATCCAACAGAGGATTCCTCTACATTTCAAATCACAAACAAAAAGTCCAACATCCCCTGACGGTTTCAAACACAGAACTGCGTCTTTTTCATACGTGTACTAAATTAAAATATGAGCAGTTTTCAGGCTCATTTCCATGTGCAAATCCCAAAAAGTGAAGCAGACATCTGAACCTGCACCTGAGTCAGCATGAACACGGCTCTCTCACCAACAGAGGAACACTACTATAAAGGCTGATCTGCACCGTGTTTCTCACTAAGGCCACGGCCCTGAATACACCTCACACCACCCCATCCTGTTCCGTTTCAGTCTGCCAGGAGTCAAACGGACCCTTCTAAAAATAATCCAGTTCCCAGCGTTCTGCATTTCATCAGGACTACAGACTTATTTGCACGTTTGGTGTCAGGCAAATGTTTCCAAATCTCACTTCGGGCAGAGAGGGGTGTGGCGCGGGTTGGGGGTGCACCACGCTTGTAAATGGCATTTATGGAAATGAAAAGGCAACCACAGCTGCTGCCACTGCTGGGGAACTGCTGCTCGCTCCTGGGGCCAGGGCCCAAAACCAAAGGACTGGAAAGCTTGTGGAATACTGCAAGAGGGGACTCCTGGCATCTCTGCTGGGGCCAACAGCACACGGCACAGCGGCACCTCCATTCATTAACATCACCCCGCGCGCACAGCTCTGCTGGCTGCACAGGAACCGAGCCAGGTGTCAAAAAGCACAAAGGCACGACCACAGGGCAGGCGAGAATCCCCTCGCGGATTGAGGCGCGCGGGCACCTTTCGCAAAGCTGGGCACGCTGGCAGCCCTGTCTGCTGCCAACGCCTAATGAATCGCACTGCGCATCAGATACGCAGGTCACACTGCACCACAGGCATGCTGGGAGTCCGTTTGTTCCCCAGTGCTGAGCAGTACAAAAGTGCACAGCTCCACCTCCTTTATTCCTATCGCAACACACTTGGCAAAGAATTATGTATTTCACTTCTGCTCACTGACAAAGTTTGCTGAGGTTTTCCTCTGGTAAATTTTTTTTAAAGCCATTCACTTCTCTTCAGCCAAAGTCCTGTCCCTCAACCTCATCCACTTTTGCGCAAAACATAATGACCACGATCGCAAACAGTGATAATCTAATAAACACGGCAGATTCCTTCAACGCCGACGCAAGACGCAGTCCGGGCTGAAGGAAAGCAACCCATTAGCTTCTTAGCTTAGCCACACCGGACAACATTCTAGACAGAAGTGCGTGTTGTGTTGACACAGGCCACAGCAAGCAGACCAGAATGCTGCCCCGCTGAGCCAAAGTGATTTGATTAACGTCTGTTTTGACCCCCATTCGAACGACCCCGGTGGCTCCGAATCTTTAGGCCCCTTAATTCCACATGGCCACAGTGGTTGAGGACCGCCCCATATCAATAAAGGTGGAATCAGCAGAATCGCTGAAGCTTCCGTGGGGGGGTTCAATGAAAAAACGACCCCGGCCCCCTCCGGCTAAGCAATGGAGGCTGGTTGGAGTCCTACTTTTGTGGGATACAGAAGAGTGTTACCATCATCACCACCCCCAAATCGTTATTTTATTTCACACTGTGTGCAGAGCGCAATAGAGCTGTCAAGCCAATTTCACACAGCGATTTTACTACCTCCGTGTTTATAGGCGCGGGACACGTAGCTTGATCGCGAGCACAAATCCTTCACAGGTTCACCGGTGCGAACTTTTCGACCGCATTTCACAGACTTCACCTCTCCTCATTATTGAAAATGAAGGGGGCCACCATTAAAATACCTAAAATTAAATTTAAAAAAAAAAAAAAAAAAAAGGCAAACCCACGCGGAACTAATATGCGCACTGCCTCAGAAGCTGCTTGAACCCAAGCGACTATATTTTTGGAAAGGATTTATTCTCGAGCGTGACACTGCTTTGTGCCAGCCTGGCCGAGACGTCGCTGGAGAAACGCACCAGTGGCTTTGACACTCAGCAGTCACCGATGGCACGCAACTCTGAACAATTGATGGCAACCTGGCCCTCCCCCCACCCTTCTTGCTGCTGCCTCCCCGCCCTCCCTGCCAGGGGGGGCACATCACAAGGAGTTATTTCAATAGAGACAATTAAAGTGATATTTCTTGCTTAATATCTCTTCTGTCTGTGCAACATATCTCCCCCTTTACAGGTAATGTTTTCATTAACGGCCACGTCTTGAGGTTTTCCTTCCAGGTCACATCAGAGCAGCGAGCTGTGAAGATGGACGACTGGTGGAGGTGGACCATTTATTAGCCACTTTTAGCCCGGTGTGGTAAAAACACATCTGTCAGCATGAGGGGTGTAGGCAAAGCTTCACAAGTTACTTGTTCTGTGGCCAAAGGGTTCTGCAGGAAAGGTGAGCTCGCGCCGGCCATGGGTGGGCTTTGCAACCGATCCGCTCGCTCTGTCAGTCCACATACTCCGGGACTCAGCAGGCACACCCGCCGGAAGAAGAGAGAGAGTCCCAGTCACCAAAGAACACCTTCGTCATCGTTGTTGTCCCCCTGCAGTCTCCAGAAGATATGGTGAACCGACTGTGACCCCTCCGCTATCCCTGCCTGCCCACACAGCTATTTCAGCGTCATTTACTTCCGAGTTGTTTTCCTACGAGATGGGATCTCCGCGGCTTTGGCACATTAAATCAAAAATGCAGCAAAGAACACTGGCCACCTGATGAATGAGACATCCTGTGTTTCCACATCGGTCCTATGACTTGGAGCAAGACTCAGCACTAAAATGGTACGTTCCCCCTAATTGTAAATCGCCAACAGGGCCCATCTGGCGTGGAAGCCTGCGAGAGGTATGTTTACTGTGTTGTGACAAAAATGCAAACTGCCAGGCAAACGAGCTATGGGGTAGTAAACAGTCACGTGCCAGTTCAGTTTGCCGACTTCTGTGAATCGGCACAGATCGACACGTGGGCCTCGAGAGACTGGCGCCCACAGCAAAGACGCTGAGGCGCCAAGCATCATTGTCAGTTCGCCGCCTTCCATCTACGTGTGCGAAGGTCCCCCAGGGACTGGAGAAGACTTGGCAGGACGTGGGGGGGGGGGGGGGTTACAGAAGAACANGGGGGGGGGGGGGGGGGGGGGGGGGGGGGGGGGGGGGGGGGGGGGGGGGGGGGGGGGGTTACAGAAGTACAGCTCATTGCTTCGTGAAGGCGCGCCATTTCCCATGGACCCACATAAGCTGCACATTCACAGGTGCACCATTCCACAAATCAACAAATCATAGACCTGCATGTAAAGCTGCGTGAAATTCTTTAATCCAAAGGTGGTCTGTCCAGTTTAAACTGCTCCACCATGTGACAGGCACCCATGAGGCCGCATGGTGACATCACAGCTGTCATCTGGCACATCTTAATGCAAGGCAGAGGGGTCTGTGCTGCAGTAATCAATGGCTCCAGCACTGAAATCTGCTGCACTGACAGGACATATTGGACAGCTGTAGGGAATTACATCAGTTTAATAAGTGCAAATTTACCGTTTCCTCACAAGTGTGTTTGCCTTCGCTCACCAGCTTCCACGCAGGCATGGCACTCAACCACTCGAACAGGACTCTGGTAATAATTAACTTGACTGCAGCCACAGGCAAATAAAAGAATAAAGTAAGTAAGTGGTGCTCTGCTTTGCTGAGATAATACACTTAAGAGTCGAAAAGGATCGAGTAAATAAATAAACAAACACAAAAATCATTTGCCAAAACAGTTGTTATTAACCTTTATGCGGCTGACACTGCCGGCTGAGGCAACTTATAATGTAAAGATAACCAACTTTACCAAGTTTCACTCATACAGCAAGGTTTTCTGACTGTACAGCATCAATTCAGAGTGACGTACTTTGATCTAGCACAGTGCTGCAGGAGGAGAATTGAACCCAACAACCTTCAGATTGTAAAGCAACAGTTACCTGTTTTCTGGCAGCTACATCTTTACGAGTTCAACCGAATACTTTGGTTAATTTTTAACTAAGGAAGATAAATGATCGTGGCACGGAGACACGCTGGGCAGATACATTTTTAAGTTCTGGATCGATGGTGCATGGAAAGAGAAGGTGGTGGCAGATGCTGCTTGTGAAGGACGTCGAGATGTAACTAAACTGGAAGAGGTGCAAACAGGCCCTGGCGCTTGTAACAACGATCGCAGTGAACAAGTAAGAACAAAGTCTGAACAAAAACAACCACAGCCAAGGCACCGAGGTCTAGCGGCACAGAGTCCCAAAGCTGCTAGCAATGCTGCCAACCAGTAAAGCCAGTTGGGCCACCCGGGTGCGAGCCACACTCAGCTTACGGTGCTGCAGTCACGCCAGCCTGTCTGGTTTGCACACTCGGGGCCGGGGTGGAGGCCGGGGTGGAGGCGGGGGGGGGGGGGGGGGGGGGGGG
>UFQX01000409.1:1546711-1608511 GCA_900497675.1 Arapaima gigas | reverse complement strand
GGGGGGGGGGGGGGGGGGGGGGGGGGGGGGGGGGGGGGGGGGGGGGGGGGGGGGGGGGGTTAGTGCGACTGCTCTAGTTTGTGGGCGTGATTTGTGATTTAACCAGGGGGACCATGCATTGAGAATCAACGTCCATCTCCAGTGTCCACTGTGCACAGCTGGACAAGAGGAACAAAAAAGAAAAGAACCGAGACTCACTTTATGAAGCAGCGGGCTCCTTCGAACGTGAATCCTTCCTCCCATCCTGTTGGCAAATCTACAGGGGGGGAAGTAAACACATAAATACTGTAATACTGCACATGCATGAATGTAGAGGCACAGCAACACAGACGGAGCATAAATGAACAGACTGACCAAGACTGACTGGAAGATGTGGACTGAGCCAGGCTGACCGGGACATCCTGACTGACAGACGTGGACCGAGCGGCAGAAGTGGGCTGACTGAGACTGAGATTGAGTGACACTGCCTAGCAGAGGGAGAGTGACTGACACACACACTCCGAAGAGCAGTTCCCCTCCCTGGCTCCCACTCTGCAGTGCCATTAGCCGGTCACCCACCAACCAAGCTACACACTCATGACCCATTACTAGTGAACACCCCCCGCAGCGCGCGCGCACACACACACACACACACACACACACACACACACACACATTCAGCAGTCCAGGTCTTTGCAACACCACAGAGCCGGACAACCGTCGCACACCCCACACCCAGCGTGTCCAGCACCCGTCACCTTGACACACACACGGCTCTGTATCTGACTGCTTCTGGAACATACCGCCTGTTCACTATTAAACACACTCCGGCTCACCTGTGTGCGTGCGCGTACCTGCCTGACACCGCACGTACGAACCGCCTGAATGTGGAAACTGAGGTGAAAAAGACATACTTTGGGGCACTCGGCCACAAAAGTACCCGTTAATTCGCCGTTCTCGAGTCCAGCCTCCGTGTGTGTGCGTGTGTGTGCGTGTTACCTGCCGTCTTGCGGTGCCCGGTGAGCTCGGCCTCGCCTGTGACCGGGTGCAGCCAGGTTGTGCTCTTCGCCTCTTCGCTGTCGGTGAGAGACGAAGGGGGACAGAAAGTGACAAGAAGACATTATAAAAAAATAAATAAACGTCGTCGCGAGGCGCGCACTCGAGGCGAACCCGTGTCCGGTTCATATTTACTTGATGAAGAAAATCCGTCCGTCCCGGGTGACGCCGTAACTCCACGCGGACGGGAGGCAGGAGAGCCACTCCGGGCTGCGCTCCGCCGCCATGTCTGGCGATCTCCCGAAAGTGAGGCGCGCGCGCGCGCCTGAGTCTGCGCTTCGGTCGAGCGCGCTCGGAAACCCCTGGCAACGGGTCCTGTCCGCTCGCGAGCGGAGCGCGGGGGTAGAGAGCCTGTGGGGGGCGGGAGCGCGCTTGCGAGACGCTCGAGTGACAGGGGCGGGCGGCTGACGTGCACGCGCGTGCAGCTCCGCTACGCCGCTCGGGCTCCGAGGTCGGAGAAAAGCGGACGCTGGAGGGGGAAAAAAAAAAAAAACAAAACTTTGACGGCAGTCCTGTATGTTACATTTATTCATTTCGCTCTCATCGAAACTACAAAGCGACGTCCGGTGTCAGATTTACCCATTTTTACAGCTGGGTGATTTTTACTGTATCAATTCACAGTAAACACGTCGCTCAGACGAACTAGAGCACGAGATGGGATTCGAACCTTTACCCTAGCTCGTGAAAACGAGCAGATGGAGGAGGAGAAAGAAGATGTTTACATAGGCTGTAAACGGCCCCAAACTCTTCATGTTAAACTGTGTCCACGTGAGGCGTGGAGCTGTGTTATTTCAGACTGTGTTAGTGGTGTGAAGATCCACATGATCTGTACATCCAGCGCTTCCCTCGAGGACACCTGTCATCTTAAATGTTTTACCGTCTCTCAACAAACATCCCAACAGCACTGAATTCATTTGCTTTGTATGTATTTGCAGAATTTACATCCTGATTTATGTTACAGGCGTTTAAGCTTTTTTTTTGCTGTTTTCCCAGTTCAAAATCCAACCTGAACAATTAAAATCGAAACAGATTTTCAAGGTTCACTTTGTTGTCATTCTGCCTTAAACAGATGTACAAGCGAGAAATAAATGTAGGTTCTCCTGGACTGCGGTGCACTAAACAGACAGGACAACACAGACAAAATGAAGTAGCTGGTCGGGATGGGTAAATAAACACATAAGGAAATGAAGACAACAAAATAAATAAGTGGGTTTTTACAGCAAGTGATGCAGAAAGAACTGATTTCTAGGCTGACGTGTGAGGGTTATATTTTGTCTCTTTTTCACGGCGACGACATTCTGAATGAGACACCTGAGCCAGAACTGACATGTTTTTTTTTTTGTCAGTTTTGCTGTCTCTTGTGCAGCATTTCCTTCAGGCATCTGCAGCATTTTGACCGCCGCGTTCTGTTTTTGGGTGATAAACACATTCGGTCTGTTAATGAGGCCTTCCCGTCTGAAGTACCGCTGGACACAGAAAGACCACCCCTGTCCTAAAGACACACACTCACAGAAACTCCCTTCCCCTTCTGCTGTCAGAGTGAGCACGTCCACCATGATGCTCAAAACAGGGCTGCTGTCTCCTCAAAGGTGTATTAAGAAACTTTCAGTACAGGAGCACCTTACAAAGCAGCAAGCAGCTATGTGTTTTCCTGGACCACCCAAGCTGCCCCCTGTCCTCCTCTGAGGTCACTGCTGGGGTCAACTGCCTTCGTCTGCAGGGCTGCCAAGCAATGGGTTCAGTAACCTCCACTGGGGGGGGGGGGGGTGCACCGGCTCTCTCCCTGTCACACTGGGCCACAGTACTGCAAGTTAACTCGAGTTAACTTGGGTTAACCAGTGCGACGTCCTCCATCGACCCATCCGATTGAGTTTTGTAATAAAAGCACTTTTTGTTGTGTAATAAAACACTTGCATCTTTTTGAAGCATCCTTTCTGCTGGCCAATCCACAAGAGGGGATTTCAAAACAAAAATAAGTTATTTGTAAAACGCTGTACAATGATAAATGTGACATCTAAAAATACAAAAGAACACTGTGAAACGTATTTAAATATGCTGATAGCTATAAAATATGGATAACATGCTATAATTTATTATTCACCAATACATATATCGATAACCTACTTCACAGCATATTCTGAACATAAAACTTAATTGTTTTTTAGTGTCTGTAACTAATGTGGGCGACTGATTGAAACTGAAATATTTGGAAAATATCCATACTGATGACTGAAGAAAAATGAGGTTTCCACTAAAGCACAAGCAGACAAGGGCAGTGCAGTTCAGTTGATGCCCTTTTGTCCCGTCTTATGGAAACTATTGAATAAATTAATTCAATTGACAAAATCATTTTCAATAGTTGATTTTTTCTTAAACATCCTTATAAGGTATGTTTTGCACAGAGACACGTATAGTTAGTTTTGAAGGAGATTTACAGTAGTCTGAAGTCTTATACAGTTTAACCACAGTGTATAACAGGGTACTTAAACATCCAACCATCCATCCACCCACTATCATCAAGCGCTTTCCCCAGGTCAGGGTCCGGGTGGTCTGGAGGCTATCCCAGAATCACAGGGCACTACGCTCTGAAATTACACCCTGGATAGGATGCTAGACCATGGCAGGGTGACCACACACACACAGACACACACACACACACACACACACACACACACACACACACACAGTCACATAGGTCAATTTAGAGTGACCGTCAACCCGATACACAAGTCTTTGGACTGTGGGAGGAAAACCACACGAACACAAGGGAGAACATACAAAGCCCACATAGAATGAGCCAGTTCTGAGATACTTAAACAGTTCAAGCTAAATAACTCGGGTATTTTAGACGGCCACAGGACTTGCAGAACGCCTTTCCCCATTATTGTACTGGCTACACGTCGTCTTAATGAATTTTTTTGCTTCGTTTTTAAACATCCTAATTTATTTACTTTTGAAACAACGAGGAAAAGCAAATCAATTTTTGCCCAGTAAATACAATACTTCCCTTTAGCTTTGATAGTAAAAATGAAAACCTCTTTGCCAACATTAACAGCAGCTCGGCCAAAGTCTGCGGACAAGATGTATGAAATTGGAGATTTACATCTATTTACCAAAAGAGGTTACATTTTTTTTATTACAGGTCCATAATAAACTAAAAGTGGGTCTCCTGCCAGAAAATATAACGAATCAATCCATCTTGAGAAAGTTACTGTGATATGTCATCGCGCCACGGCAGCATGCGCTGCCAAGAGAAATAAAAATCACAGAGCGGTTTTAAAAGTTTACAAAGAAATGTCTTCAACTGTTCTAGCTTTAACTGCTTTTAGCTTTTGTTGTTCTAGGTTATATGGCAGGCACACTCAGCCGTTTCATCTCCAAGCAGTTATAATGCAAGCACCTGGAAAAACTTATAGCGTCTCTTTTTAGCGGATTCATCCCTCGATTTCGTGTTATTCGACGCAAAATCGGTTTAAACGGATCTTCCCGGTAAGGACCACACTGGCAAGTACCTCGGCGCTGACACTCAGGTGGCAGAAGGCGAAAAATCACAAGTTCGCCAGCCAGAGCATCACAAAGAACCGACCGGCGTCGTCCGTCGAAAGCCGTCTCTGTAGCGCAAATCCAAAACAGTGGGCCGAAATGACGGAAAGAGCGTCTCCGGCCTCGCTGCCGATGCAAGAATTGAATCGTCGCCGCCGGACTTTGAACTGTTAGCATTCTGGGGAGTTCTTTGGAAACGTAATTGCCTTTCGGAGAGCATCTGAATTGTTTGAAGGACTTCGCTGTCTACTTGGAGATCGTGCTGCGCAGCGTTGCTCTTTTTTTGTAGGGCTCGGTCAATTTGAAACAGCCACTGATGTTTGCACACGTTCCTGGGCACCAAAATTGGTTCAAATGACCTCCCTAGTAAAACTGATGGTTCCCAAGGGTGAACACATTTCATTTCTGCAGGCATGAGAAGCTCCCTCGTGCCTCTCATTGGATCGCATGCCTACGCTTAGCCGCTGCTTGGTCTTCCCCATTTCACACCCGCGTTCCTGCTAATCCAAGCGATCGAGGTCAAATTCCGTACTGGATGCATGCATCGATGTTGGCCGCCCGACCACGATCCCCAAGGTTACCCTCCTTGGTGACTCAACCGAGATCGGCCATCTCCATTCCTCCAGAGCGTTTCAGTCTGCCCTCGGCTGACCTTCCCTTTCACTTAATACCTCAATAGTAAAGTTTAAAGCGAATTCACGGAGTTAAAAAAAAAAAGTTAAACCTCAAGAGGTGTAACACTGCAATCTTGAGGGATGGCTGAAGTAAAACTTGCCTTATTTTAAAGTCTTCTTATATAACCCAAAGAGGAGCTTTTGCTAGTAAAAGCGTGTTCTTAAGAGAAAACAACAATTGTGTCAGAAAAACAAAAATATGGGGGAGTGAAGAAAAAAAAACACTGCGCTCATCTGTCAGTTCTGAGGGGAGGCCAAAAAGCGCACAAAGCATGCTTTTTTGCAACCTTTTATAGTAATAGATTAAAAGGAATAAATCAAGATGATGCTGTGCTAAAGCCTGTCCCTCTTTTTCATTGAGATTTATTCTGCTCATCTGCTCTGTGGGGAGAGGCAAGGGTCTTCTTACTGACTCGGTGGCCAAAGTCTTGCACTGGGAGTGATTCCGTCTTTTTCTCCTGACATGGAGGAGCATTTCTCTTTGCTGGGAAGGTGTTGTCTGGAGGACCCCTCCCCCACTGCGACCTGCCACGGTGAATGGTTTCTCCTACCCCCCATCTGCAGCACCCAGCCCTGCTCCGATGATGGAAGACGGCCCAGGTCAGTGGGGGTGGGGGCCTCAGCAGCACAGGGAGACTATAGTATTTGCTTAAACTCTCTCTGCCCCGCGAGTCCCGGCCAAGGAGGACGAACCAGGACCGGGGTGCTGTGAACCACTTCTCTGGTCCTTCCTACACCCATATCGTATCCTACGGCCTGTGTGGCCTAATCGGCTCTCAGACGCAAAACCGAAAAATAAAGATCGGAAGGACTTTTAACAGAGTTTCTTGTCCCCGCAGCTTTTCAGTTGCTGATGCAGGACGACGGCAGAATATCCCAGCAGGAACAAAACCGTGCCACGTACCCATTGTCCTGCTAGAAGTTCTCAAGCAGGGCTGTAAACAAAAGAAAGAAGCGGACAAAAGGAAGCAGGAGGGCAAGGTGGGCGAGCAGCGGGAAAAGGCGGCCACCAGCTCGCACGCCTGGTCATCTCAAACCACACCTCTCACATTTCGTCCCATTAGCTAATGTCCTTGCAGGACTCATGGCTGCTCCATCTAATGCATTCACCTTCTGGTGAGCAAAATAATGAATAAGACAGTGTGGATTGCTAGAAATTAAAAGAATGATATAGACAATGTTAGTTTAGCTCTTAGTCTGGATATTGGCAAATCAGCAGCTCTTACCAGCGTGATATAAAGTCCATCATCGATTTAGCGGACATTTTGCATTTTACGGACGGTCGCAAAAATATCGTGGAAAAAAAAACAGAAAAAAAATCATAAACAATGCAAATGTATTTTAAAGCACAGTATTAATGCAATTTAACTAATGTATAGCTTTTCTGGAGGAAATAACTTCATTTTTCAGGTTCACTTTATCGTTTTGCTTTATGCGGGTATATAAGAGAATGAAATGTTGATCCACCTGGACCACAGTGCACGTTGCGTTAAACAGACCGCACGGCAACACGGGACAAGACACTCAAATTGAATAGATAAATAGATGAATGGGTAAATAAATAGGAATAGGTAAATAATAGCTAAATAAGATGACAGATAAATAAATAGATAAATAATGAATAGGGTCAGAATAAGACGGTATGGGCAACAGTCAGAAGTGATGATATGGTGGGAGGTGGCCAGTGGTGGTGGTGGTCAGTCCCTATATTCTCTGGAACTGAGTAGTCTGACAGCTTGAGGGAAAAGTTGTTCCCGAGCCTGCAAGCTGCGACGGTGTCTCCCAGAAAGCGATACACACAAACACACACAACACGGCACCTGAGGTTCGTGTGAGATGCACTGAAAAACCCTTTATAGCTATGTGAAGCTGATCTCTATGGAAGAGTCATGCGAGCAGCAACGGTGCCCTGACATCCGCGAATGATGGCTGTAACGTCTGTAATGGAGCCCTGCTTGCACACGAATGGCAGAGGCTTGTAGATCAAGTGTGAAATTCCAGCAGGCAGTAGCTTTGTTATTCCGCTGTGTCTGCATTAAACGCGCGCGCGCACACACACACACACACACACACACACACACACACACACACACACCAAAATGCCAAGAAGAGAAGTGCAGGTTAAGCTTGTTCAATATGCTATAATGCAAGGTTACAACACGCGAGGTTGGAGTCAATGCAGCATCACACAGTTAGAACACAGCAATACATCTGGCCGGCTCTCGCCGGGTGAAGAATCTCCAGCCGGGAGCTCCGAGGAGCTCTGGTTGCTCTTACCCACAATTCCCCGCACAGAATAAGCAGGACTAATGACACAGAGAGCGGCATCAGATACTGACTCAGCAATCCCCTGGCTTTCGGTGGCAAACTGGGCAGCAGCGGCTGAGCATTCAGATTTGCAGCACAAAAATTGCTGCATCATTTAGCGGCGTCTGTTCTCTAAGGTAACTTACAATGATTATTATGTAGTATTTACCCGACACCCTTTTTATGCGAGGTGACTTACAGTGTTAGATACACTGCGCTAAAACACACTTACAATCATTCACCCATTCATACAGCAGAGCACCGTAAGACAAGCATTACTCACCAAATCACCTGAAACACATCTCTGGACTGTGGGAGGAAACTCACACCCAACACTCCCTTCAGACCGGACAGGTATCGAACCCACAGCGCTCGTCACTGTGCTGCCGTGCTGCTCTGGAGGGGTCCTACTTCTGAAAAAAGAGGATATTATCCACTAGTTCTACTAATGGGAAACTTTTAATCTACATTTTACATATATACAGTACTGTGAAAAAGTCTTAGGCACCTGTGGAAAAAACGCTATAAAGTGAGGATGGTTCCAGAAATAATGCCATGAATACTTATTAATCAATAAACCTTCTAAAAAGTGCAGCAGACAAAAAACCTCAATCAGATCAATATTTGGTGGGACCACCCTTTGCGTTTAAAACAGCATCGATTCTCTTATGCAAACTTGCATGCAGTTTAAGGTGGAGGTTGGTAGGTTCTTCCAAACGTTTTGAGGAACCGGCCACAGTTCTTCTGTAGACTTTGACTGTCTCTGCATGTCCTCCCAGACTGACTCGATCATGTTGAGATGAGGGCTCTGTGGGGACCATACCGTCTGTTGCAGGATTCCTTCTTTTTGCTCAACATAGTTGTGTATGACTGAGATTGGGTGTTTGAGGTCATTCTCAGGCTGTACAATGAATTTGGGACCAATGAGAAACCCCCCTGATGGTAGATAAGAATCTACCTGTGCTTCTCAACACACATTGAAGTTGCATACCTAACACTTTTGCACACTACTGTATATATTTTTAACACCTGTTCTCCATTGTTCCAAATACAATCTTGTGACATGGCATTGTTCTTATCTCTCAGGCCCTGGGTTGGTCTCTGCGTGTGTTTAGCACGTGACGTGTGCAGCCTGAAGTCACTACTCCCTGTCTGTCTGAACGTGTGCAATACAACGAGCGTCGAGAAAGTATTCTGCCCACCATTACCCTCTCAAAACCATGGCAAAAGAGGAGGAGAAAGAGAATCCAACAATATCCCAGACACCCTGGAACAATACACTCATCTAATGAGACCACAATGGGAACGTGAGGCCCTGGTTTATTATACTCTACTGCACCTTCACTTATGCGACGTTTGTTTTACACTCCTCTGGGAGCTGTAGATACGCTCATGACCCTGCGATAAGCAGCTTGTAAACCCGTGGACCTGCCTGAAGCATTCAGGTTTTCTGGAAAGGAGCACAGTCGGACTGGCCAAGCCTCTTAAACATGTTTCCAAAGAGCGTAGAGAACCAAGCCAAATGTGTGAAACGTCTCTGCCGTGACTTAGTCCCGGGTTCTTTTATAGCCACTTACATCATACATTGTTTCTTCATTCCACCCATGCTCAGCATTAGTTATGGAACAGTTACTGAACAGATCTCTTATTTAAAGTATGAATTCTGATCAAAGTAATTATGCAGTACATTCAAGAGGCAAAATAATAGTAGCGGCAGGTTTAATTTAAGGCTAGCAGAAACGAAAACCTACAGCATGCACTTTATTCTACTGAAAGTAATGGTTTGCAATATAGGTTTTTATGAATCTGTCTACGACATTATTATGCTCCCCTGTCCATTTCTAGGGGGGTGTGGAGGGGGGTTAAGTTGTTTGAATTGCCCTACATGCTTCCAGTTGTACACTGCAGCACATTTAAAATGACTATTTCTTTTGCAGCGGGGACAGGATATTATAGTATTTATCACGCCCGTGTCGCGGCGGCTCAGGCGGCTATCTGACTCGCATCTTCATCACCTTCTGACTGACTGCAGGTTCAGCGACTGCATTCGAAACTCGTAAAACCGTCTGCTTGTTTAGTCGGCGCTACGTAAACTCGTCCCCGTGATAAAACGGGAGGCGTTAACAAATCAATCTGTTACGCTGGAAACGTGGAAATGAAGTACCGCCCCCCCCCGTGCGTAACCCTGCTCTGCTCTGCTAGGAGCCGTGCCGTTGCGGGTCTCAACGCGAAATCTGCATGCACTGCTGCACAATTCTTCCCACTGACAACAATTTAAAGGTCCCCCCCCCATATCCAGCCTCTTCAGGCGTTGCAGTGAATCCACGAGCGGTTAAGAGGAATTGATCGTGTTAATTGAAGTCAGCAGCTCTTACTCAGCCCTCCTAGGTGATACACTTGTCTGGCATGACCAGAGCACCTCTGAAAAGGTCTAGAGCCTGATTCCTCAGTGACAGTCCACTGGGCAGGTGGCTCTCATCGTCCGGAGGCACGGGAGGTGACAGCTTTGCCAGGATTCCATATGACGGGGTCAACAGATACAAGAGTCTTTCTGTTTCTGCAAACTGCGGAGACCCTGACTGCATGTGCCAATAATGTGACATGATGGAAAATCCCAAACAGGAATCCCCTACTTACAGGTATAAGGTGTTTGAGGAAATAGGCTTGAAACGTGAAATCGCCTAAGCCAGAGATGTAATTACCATTCATTTTAAATGGGAAAAATTCTTCTTGGGCCTGTAAAATCACCCATGTTTGGTAAAGTAACACCAAAAGCCATCAAAATGGAGGTAAATAACATCTATAGTAAGAAATAGCATATATAGCAATGCAATACTAATATAGATGCACTAGACAAATAGAGATGAGATCACAAGATGTCACGCAAGAACTGCACATCACAACTTGAAGCAAAGGTGTGGAGACAGTGACTGAGGACAAGAATGGGTGACGGCGCCACCAGCATCTACGTTCGCATGCAGTCAGACCCAGATGGGGTTCGGGGCGCGATCCAATACCTTTCGTTGGGGAGTTGCAGAAAGAATAAGCAGGATGACGTGCAGAAACAGTTCCATTTAAGCACCTTTCTCAGAGGTACAACAGCAGGAGTCCCTCCTGAGATGAGACCAGACAATGTTCAGGCTACAAGCCCATGTCCTCATCCCAAAATACAACACCGGAAATTCCCTGTACACTGACACGTCCCAGGACACCAACACCATTGTGATCCTGTCCTCTGTGCTACACTTCAGGAGCTTTAGGAAGTACCAGTTCATCCTGGCACTGCTGGCAATTTGACCCATCATCACAACAGATTCACCACTTCCACCATTTTTTTCAAAGGTGTTGAAGGCAACATTTCGTGTAAAAAAAAAAAAATTAAAAACGACTGTCAAACAGCAAAAACAATAAATGAAATAGAACTGCTTTGGCAGTTTGAGCGATAAACAGCAAATGACTTCATTTTAGCTCCGGCCTCCGGTGCTTTGCCCATCAAGGACATGTATAAGATGGACAAAGCGGAGCATCCGGAGCGGTTCTGCTCCGTGTTTTTACCTTCAGACTTTGCGCTGATGGATTATACTGTAATAATTCTGCCTGTTAATGATGCCAAACAGCATAAAAGACTCTCGAGAGCACCTTTGATTTATGTGATCAGGTTACACCCACCACATTGTGTTGTGGTTGCTGGTGGAGCGGTTGTGGTCTGTCATTCAGTTCTGCTTTGTTCCTAAGTGGGTTTCCGCATCCCTCCCATGTAGATCCAACCTGGGATGCCCACCGGTGTGATATGATTAAATGCGATATCTGCAGAAGATGTTAAAAATGTGAAAGAGAGAAACAGAGCAACAGGGGAGAAGCTCTGCTGGCTTCTTTCTCGGACAAACTGATTTGGCATTCTGTCTTGGTAGGCAATCCTGAGAAATGTAATTGCCTCTGTGGCTCTGTGTGTGTGTGTGTGTGTGTGTGTGTGTGTGTGTGTGTGTGTGTGAGCGCGCGCGCGCGCGCTTCTACTCTCTAACTTGTCCTTCTGAGCTCTTGTGCTGCTGTGCTGTGTTGCTCAGATGAGGCTCTCGGGTTCCCCTGAAGTGCTCTCTGTGTTCATTTACCTGTTTAATCTTTATGCCGGCTTTTAAGGAATGACACGTTTGAAGTGACCGTCCGGCTCTCGGCCGCAGCGCTTTGGGCCGTCGCAGCGATTCTCATGACGGACTGCGGGGATTCCGACGCACTGAGACAAGCCTTAAACACTGCACTGATTTACGCGCCGACACTTACCCACAATTCCCCAGTCACAGTTGCACTTTGCCCAGCCAGCTGCTTTCAGCTGACATAACTCCCAAGCTTAAGCATTTCCAGCACACGCAAGAGTTGCTTTCGATTGCATGGCTGAAAAAAGGGGAGAAGAAATTATAATTTATGCAAAGTTACCAATGAAACATTTAAACGTCCCAATACCCACACAAGAACTCTTAATAATTATATCTGGTCCATAGGACAAAATGGCGGAAGACTTTTACATTTAGACAATTCGTGTATGAGAAGGATATCGATTTGGAGTCAAAAACGGTGCACATCTGAGCTAATTGCTGAAAACTGGGTTAGCAGGACAGGTAGACTGAGACTCTGGATCTGCTCCTTCCACCCAAATGTGATCGTTCTTGAATAAAACTGGGTTTATGTCACACCCAGCGAATCATTTCTTCTCACAATTTCACTCACAAATATGTCATTTTTCATTCCTACCTGTAAGCAGAGAGTCTATACCATTACTGTCAACGACAGAAAAAAAAAGATTTAATTACTTAAAGGTGGTAGCATTGAATTTAGTCCTCTTATTTAAATGGTTAAAAAAGGTTTAAGTTTCAGAAAAAAATATTTAAAAAATTAAAAATCGCTTTTTATATGAAAACATGTTCAGTGCTGTCAAAATTCAATAATACAGGACATTCAGAGTTGCTTCTTGTCTAGTGGAATCGTTTGGTCGAGGGTTCCAGATCACACGGCGTGGAAGTGGAAGACCTGCTGGTGTTGCCGCTGCATGACCACCAGCAATACCAGCATACGCACTATCTGTTCACACACAGGAATACTGCAGAATCTGTGCACTGCAAGTACCAAAATTTGCATAAGTCTATTAAACGTGCTAGACTGTGAATTACACCACAAATCGTGCAACAACTGGAGAGCTGGAAGTGGTGCAGTCTTTGTTAAATACGGCACCTTGGTAAACTGCTCAGCGCTCAGCATTCAGGACCAAAAGAGGATGAAAGTGGCCCAGAGCGGCTCTGTTTAACTGTAATGTTTTCGATGGTTCCTGCTTACAATCACGTCTCTGTCATGTGACGTGTCCCTCACTCTCACCTGGCTCACGGAGACTAAGCGCCAGCCTCTCGCTCACAGAGCGCTTAAATTACGCAGTTAGTCGGGGGGCGTCTGCTTTTGGGGAGGGACGCAAATCCGAATGCTTCTGAGCATAATTCTGTGGCACCACCATTTAATAACAATAATCCATCCATCTATTATTATTAACCACCAAAATCCTGAGCAGGGTCACTGCAGTACAGAATCTATCCTGGAATCGTTCTCACCAGCACCAGTCTATGAAACTCTGCCCCTGGGCGGCAGATGACTAATTAATCTGAAACACACAGATGTGGACTGTGGATGGAAACCCACATAGGGACAGGGAGAAAATGCAAACTCGACACAGTCTGAGCTGGATTTGAACTCAAGCCCATCCTGCAGGGCCCAGGCTCTGAGAAGCAGCACCACTACCTGCTGTGCAACTGTGCCGCCCGCCTGCAGACTCTTGCCCGCCTTCAAACCCAGCTTCCAATCTTCTCCGCTTCTGGAGTAGATCCGGCCTGGATTGTCTTTCTTCCATCGTTTCGGGAGTGGATGAGGTTCTCGTGCCAATGCCCGTGTGAGGAACCTAGTGAGACCAATTAACCTGAATCACACGCCTTTGGCTGGTGGGAGGAAACCTAGGCAAACACACGGACAACAAGCAAGCACAACCTGTTGAAACTCCTGCACCATACAAGACAGGTGAGAGTGTGTCAAATGTTCAAGCAATGCCTCAATGTATAACATGATCCAGTAGGATATCTTCTTAACAACACCTGGACAGGGCAGCATACGTTAGTTTCTTTTTCCACGATGGCATGGCTTGCTCACCAGCATAGCGTCTTTAGGGTGGAACAGTCACTTATGAAGAAGCTTGCGGGCAGGTGCCTCACACGACCTGAACTGTGCTACTGGCTGTGGGTCTGAATCGCGCTCAGTCTGTAGAGAGTCTGCAAATTCCCCTTTCATTTGCGTGTTTCCTTCCACAGTCCAAAGACACGTGCTTCAGATGAATTAGTGACCCTAAATTCCCTTCATGCGCGACTGTGAGTACCCTGAGCTTCTGAAATGGTCTCTGGCCCTCTGTAACCCTGCACCGGACCAGCATTTATCAATCAGTGATCCAAAGAGCCTGTCCTGCTGTCGCACACGTGCCGAAATTCTTTCTCGAGCACCTTAACCACACGGCTCACTTGTTACTACTGCAGCATGCTAAATGCAACCAATGTGATGTTAATAGCATCATGACCACAGAACGGTTCCTCTGGGGACACGATCCAGCATCTTTACGGTTCTGGGGATCCACAATAAACCGATATGGAGGAACAACCTTGACACGACCCGCCCTGGAGACCACGGCCCCTGTGGAGAGCTCCCACAATGCCGAGCAACGATCAGAGGTACACAGGACAAAGGAGTGTCAGAACTCATTCCATGACACAGAGGAGATTTATATTCTTCGCATTAAACCATTTTTTAGTGCATCGGGGATATTTCATTTAGTTGCAAGCACGGTGGGGCAATGCTGAATTATTCATTTGTTCCTGCTCGCTATTTTTGTTCAAACTCTTCTCCAGCCACATGTAGTAGAAACCGCATTCTGTATTTTAGTATTGGGTTGAATAAGACTGGAATAAGGTTAACAAAACAGGTTAAACGTGTCAGTGTTCACTTAAGGCAATGCCAGCGTGAGCGTGTCCTGGAGACCTCACGGAGCATTTTAACCTCACCTCACCCATCTGAGAACATGCTGCGTCCTTCATATTCCCCACGTTGAGGGAAAATTTATGACACAGGTGCTTTCTTTTGAATAAGGAGTGTTTCATCTAAGGTTCAACAAAAGGTGCCTAATTTAATGTTTAACGATTCAAAGCTATTTAATACAAATGAAATATACGGTGAAATTGTGACATTAAATAAACAGTGTTTCAAGCGGTATTATATTTTGATATTTGGTGCAGCTAATATCTAACTAAAAGCCCAGCAGTAATGTAAACATAATTCATACCTATCCAAGTGAGCTTCCCCCTCCATTAAGCATTTGAAAGCAATACCTTTATGTGATTATTTACCAGTTTTATTTTTCAGTTTCTTCAGATAGGACTATTGTATTAAATTAATGAAATGTGAATGAGGAATTAAAAGCAATTCTGAAATTTGGTGCAAATCGATCTGAGAAGTGGAGTGGAAATTGGAGGAGTCTGAATCGCATCTTCACTCAGGAACGGAGTTACGGGGGGAGGGGGGGTTATAACAGTCTTTTTTTTTTTGCCGTACATGAAGTAAAGATGAGATTGCTTCTATTCTTAGGCTTTTGGTGAACTTCAGTCCCAGAGAAACTCCGTCTTGCCTAATTAAATTGAGATTGAACTCACCCCATAATTTCATTTTATGGAAAATTTATAGATTCTGACGCTTTATAAGTTGAATAAAAGCCTGGAAATTCTGCTGTCATTTAACAACAAACAGTAACATATTCAGATTATTCCTTCTCTTATCATTTTCATTGTTATTTAACAGATCTGCAGATAATACTTCTTTATAGATCTATTGAATAGAGTCCTTAAATAAGTTACACAGACTAGTATCAAATGTTCCATTTAGGTGTGCACAGCAGAAGCCTTAGGATTACAGAACCTGGTTTTCACTTTCTTTCATGAAGTCACATACTATTTACAATTTATTTGTTTCATTTGTACAGCTCGATACTGTACAAAACAATATTAAATTAAAAACCTCAACGCTTTCGCAATATGGAGTGTTCTTTGGAATTGAATCTATGTAGGCGTGGGTGGTCCATTAATCACTATGTTACCTGCGGAACAACGCGAACTGTACGTCTCTATCAGAGGCTCGCAGCTTATTTTCCAACCAATTCCACTTCCTCCAGTATCTCCAGCCAGCAGCAACTCCACAGTCTCACCCTGCTGAGGGTGAACCTGACCCCACTGTGGGATGACATGAGATATCAGAGACTCTGTAAGCCTCTTTGTAAAAATAACCAGGCAACAATTAGCATAGTTTGAAAACACATTTTGACCTTGAAGGTTGTTGTTGTTTTAGTCCGGCGGGGGGGCGGGGGGGAATTATAAATGATTAAAGTTTAGATTTCCTCACTTGAGGAATGCACTGTAAGGTGGTTGTTCAAAGGCACAACAGTGGAGACCGTCCTAAACGCAGGCAATACTGGCCCTATTGTCTTTATCCACCACGCCATGTTCCGCCCCTATACATTTTTGCCCTGTACGGCCATTTTCTAGAAATATCTACTAGGACAACCAGCATCTTTGGCTTAAGAGCCCCTGGGGAGTCAGGGATTAATTACGGGAAGGACTGTGCCATATTGACCTCACCAATCCATCAGTACACAAGCACCCTGCCGGTGTCTGGATGCTCAGATTCCTGTTATAGATAGTGGTGCTCTGAATAAAACGTTGATTTCCATAACCTGTAGATAATGTCAATCAACAGGAGCAGTGCTGGGAGGCCAGGAACAGGACAAACACATTATAGAAGATGCAAGTAACCAAAGTAAATCTCCCTCTTCACTTTCAGGCATGCTATTTATTCAGTCCAAGCTATTGATTTCTGCTTCTCAGAGAGCATCGGTCCACATTACACAAGTGGGTAATATAAACGTATTGAAGCTGATTGGAGGATTATCTGTTGGACTGAAAGTGGATTAAGAAGGTATTAAACAAGTAGAAGTAAACAGTGATTACAGAAGAACTGCTTGGTAGTTTGACTGAATGACAATCGGGGTACTTATGGCTGCAAGTCGGGTTCTGGTTTCTGACATTGATATAAATTATGCTGTTGAGATTCTGTTGGAGTTCAGTGTTTCACCTCTGCAGGGCATTTAATTTTTTGGGAATACTCTTGTGTGAAGTCCGCATTTAGAATTAAATGGGCATGAGAAGAACGGCCTTGGTTTGCCTTTGCTGGGTTTCATCACTAGGCCTGTGGCAAACCACTGTCACCATCACTGCCTTTTCGCAGCATAAACATCTCTGTCTGCCAGGTGTAACCCAGCTGAGTCATTGCTACCTGTGTGGTAATCTCAACTGTCCGCTCCTACAGTTGCAACACCCCCACAGCTGCATTACCTGAGGCTAATAGTGACTTGCAGTCGAAAACTATTGGGGAAGAGCAGCAATCCAAAAGGAGGGTTTGGACGTGATTCAGACTCTGGGATGAGCTGTAGGCCCAAAACGTGTTCTTTAGCAATGATCAGTGTCACTTTTTTCCTCAAAATGACAAACTGGCAATACTGACCACATGCAATTCTTCATGTAAGAATAACATTACCACAGGTAAACTGATCAAAGGTCAGTTTGCAAGAACAAGCTAATTCTGGTTGGAAATGACCACGTGTTCTGAAAAAATACTGGCAGGAAAAGTCATCTGAACAAAGTTCTCACCAGAGATCTGTGATGGAAACAAAGCCTTGAGCAATTGCGTGTAAGGAGCCATTTTCACTTGAACTTCTAAAATTCAGCACTGTTTTCATGCCATCCGTCCAACTGGGTACCTACCGGAATAATGATACGCGACGTGGACAGACTTGCCAGCTTCATCTGTAGAAATGGTTTAATCTAATCTATATTACTTAAGTGCACCTCAGAAGAACTAAAATTGTAATCTGATTCTCAAATACCATTTTAACATTGTTTTAAAATTTTTTTTTTTCAAGCAAGTGCATCTGTGTCGATGCTGATTTTTCATCAGAGGAAAAAGCCTCCACTTGCTCTTCTCCCACATTGACTGCATAATTCACTGTGATAAAGTCAATAGATAATGTGCGGAATTTCATTAGGTGCCGAGAAAGAGACGGGGATGGATTGTTGGTGTGGCAACAAGCTGATAAACACCTCCGTAGACATATACCACAAGGCTCAGAATAACCTGGCTATTTAGCACTGCTCCCTGTTTACAAATGTAACTGTGGAGGCTTGTTAAGGAAGATTAAGTGTTGGGGCGATACACTGAACAGCTGACCCCCACGACCCTCCATTTTGCAATTTCATTCTTCACCTGAAAGCCGACTCAGCATCTGAACCATATGAGGGGCCACTGGGAAAAAAGACCTGCTGTAACGTTCATCCTGCCAAACTTTCTCAACTAACCATGTTCTTTCAACAGGTCTGGCGTACCTTATTTTGGCTTGGATGCACGTTTCAGTTCACCCAGTGTAGCAGCTAAAGGCCTGAATGTCATGAAGTTGTGAAAAACAGCCATCAAAGACAAGCAAGGCCATGAAATCTACCAGCCCAGTGTGTGTTCAAGAGAGATCGAAGCCACGTGATAGATGGACGGCTGGTGACGTCAACCTCAGGCTTCTTCCCAGTCAGTGTGTCTGGCACTTGCGTGCTGTCACCACCAACGCAGTCAAAAGAGGAGAGTAAGGTCAGAGGTGGAAAAAAAACACCATCCTAAGGTCAAAAGCCACAAGAAATTACTGTGGTGCATCATGAAACCAGAGTCCTCTGAATCATCATTGTTATTACTGACCTCGACGATCAAGACTGCATCAACAAAAGGGATGATGCTGGCACATCAGATACATCCAGCATCAAAACTCAGCCCGGACCCCAAATGTGTCAGGGGTTGCAGCCCACACCTGACCGAGGGTGCCTTTCATTTCCATCCATTTATATTCTGTCCAGAGGACCTGAAATACAATATAGTTCCATTCGCCGATTAGCAGATGTTGCAGTCAAGCTAACACCTTCGAAAAACCGCACCTGACCTGTTGGCAGGCAAAACCAAAGAAGGAACTCTGATAGTTATATCGTTTCTAACGTCACAATTCAAAGTCCTCTGATCTTTGGAGCGTGCCTGGCGTGTGAAGAAAGGTGGCGTTACAGCTGGTCAGATATTTGGGGTTTTAAAAACATATTAGCAACAGCACTCAAAGGAAAAACATATTTTGGGGGCACATTAGACTTCCTCGAACGCTGACCGGTCCCACTGTCCCCCGATATGTCTGCGATGTGAATGTCGCAAAGTATTTCTCGTGTTGCGTGTCTCTTGCATTTCTCTGTATCGACTTTTTGTTTTTATTAAAATCAGATTTTACTACAGTGCAGAAACTCTGAGACTTGTCAACATCAGGGTATGTTTCAGTATTACTCAGCTCACCAGTCGGTGGTAGATGGCTATAAATCATCTGCATGGTTTCGGTCTTTAATGCCTGTGTCAATGCCCAGAGGGCTAGTATAAACCCCCCTTTTAACAGTCTTTAAACAAATGAATAATTCATTTTAACACACACTTGAAATGCAGGCAGGCCTGACGAGTCAGATGAGCGACTGAGAGCTGATTTTCTCTCCCAGCCAGAGAACGGGGAGCTGGGAACATCAGAGTGGGGAGCCCTGCGAATGAAATATTAATATTATTAATACGCGATGCTGCTGCCGCTGCAGGGCTGATGATGACTGGGGAGTGGAGTGGGGGCAACGTCAGAGTTTGAGGAGTCTGAACTACCCAAGACAGGTTCACCTTGGCTGTGGAGCAACCACCGTAGCATGACTAGCAGCCGTTTTGCGCTGTCTAGAACTCGCCGTAAAAAAAAAAAGCACAACACCAGCAGCTACAGTGATTCCAGCGGGCAGCTTTCATTGAGGAAAATCTTTTTTCTGTGCAGTTAACTCATCTTGCCTTTAATAAACCTGTTCTTGCATCTCTGGTGTCCTGTCCCCAACATTCCACTGTCTAACTTCTTCCCCTGTGGCCCAGTAGAGATAACTGCGTCCTCGCACTGAACCAGGCAGACTTCGTGGATACGGATTTTATTTCATAAGTGTCTAAAATGGCACTTTCCACACTCCCTGGCTTACAGAAGACCTGGGATCTTAACAGACATGCTTCTCTTTGTTGTCACTTTTTATTGTCCTGCCACGAGAAGTGGAACGGTAACTGGTGGCTGGATATAAGATCAACAATAAAGAGAGACGCGTCCCTGAACCCCGTGCACTCCACTTAAACACATACAAAACAAGGTTGTGGCTTTTTCCAATAAACCCCCCCCCCATTGACCCCTGTTTCTGTAAATTGTTTCCTTCGACATTTCAGTTGAAAAGCCAAAGCAAAACAGTGAGTCAGCAGCTGGCATAGCAGAACAAAACAGCTGCTGGGGGTGGAAACTACCACTTGATTCGCTGGATCAGGCAGAGTAACTGTGGCCTTCAGGCGCTAAGCACTGCAGGCCACTGACATCGCTCTCACCTAATGGTCTCCATAGAAACAGCAAAGTTCAGAATGAGATGCCCATCAGACCTCCGAGGGCAAGGGGTCCCGAAACACCGCTCACCGAGACCTCGCAGAAAACTGAACGGGAGTAACCTTACGCGTGGCACAGAGACTGTGCAACTTGTTATGTGAACTACACACAAACAATGATCTGAAACCTCCAGTAAAATGCAGCGATACAGAGCAGGACTCACTGGATTCCTTTGAGCAGGTAAGAACGTTTGTGCTCTTTTAGTCTGCAGCCGTTTTCAGTCATACGTTTCTGGATTAAGATTTAAGGTATAAATGGTCTCCAAAGTCGATCTGACAATTCAGAGAACAGCAGGCAAGGACACTATACCAAATTAACTGTGGTGACATTATCCTTACATGAAGAATCGCATGTGGTCAACACTGGCAGTTTGTCATTTTGAGGAAAAAAGTGACACCGATCATTGCTAAAGAACATGTTTTGGGCCTTACATATAGCACAAAATGGACCAGAAACAGACGTGAAATGCTTACTACTGCAAGGAATAAATGTGCAATGTGGTTTTGGGAAAAAGAATAATTAAATATATTTTTAAAGGTTTTCATTCTATCACTTCCTGTAAGGTTCTTATTTGGGATACCATACCAGGGTTTAAAATGGGCCAGAAATAGACAAGAAATGTTTACTACTGCATGGAATAAACGTATAATAAATTTTGGGGGGGGAAAAAAATCTTTTTAAAGGTTATAATTCTATCACTCACCGTGTGGTTCCCAGCTAGTAAATTGTGGCTCGAAATACAGTAATGAAAAGGTCAGCTGGACAATTCCTGACAGCACATCAAAATATTAACATGAATAACTAGTGTAGTAACAAATTACACATAATATTCACTAATGATAAACCATACCGACAGACAGCACCGTTTCATGTTCCCCAGAATATTAAGAAGTGAACTATGTGGTTTAGAGGTTACAATTATTTCATTGTGACATAGTTTATGCAGCTGAAGAGGAAACACATTCCAGTGAGGAGGCTTGGCAGCAAGAGACCTATTCATGAAAAGAACGTGAAAAATGCCAGGCATAGTGTCTACGTTTCTTGCACAGATTTCTGATTTCTTTGCCACCCCGAGAATGGAGTTCAAATTCATGGCTATGCCTCCCACTGGCTGAACAACAGCAGAGAACAAAAAGCCAAGACCAAGGACCCCACAACATGCCTTATACACCTTCACTCCATGCAAGACTTTCAACAGACCGGGAACCTCATCATCCTGTCTGATATTATAATGTAGTCAAACAACAAGAATACTAAAATATCTGTGTATATCTAGAAAATACAGGGATAATATCAGGGTGACCACAGAAATTTCTTTCCTTTCATAAAGGTCTGCTTCAAAGACATGCTGCAATGCATGGCTGTTGCTCAAACCGTTAAAGGTTTTGAATTAATATGTACAAACTACCATTGTATTGTTAAACTTAAAGGGAGCTAACCAGGGGGTGGGATGTATTCAACTGTATATTTATAACTCCATAACTCTATAACTAGTGGCTGAGGCTCGTGGCCGAGGGTGGCAGGCATATGTTAAACCGGTAGAGGTAGGTGCCAGAGGCTTTGTGGCAAAAACTGTTACTGCGCTGTTGAGTGAGTTGGGAATTAGAGGATGTAGGTTAAGGGAAGTGGTAAAGGAATTGTCAGAGGTAGCTGAGAGGGGTAGTCAGTGGCTATGGTTGAGGAGAGCGCAACTAGAATGGGGGAAGGTGAGGTAGTATAGTTAGATGGGGACCTTTCACCTAGTAAGCTTGGAGGGGGGTGGGTCTGGGACAGCAGGCCGCACTGCTGAGCCATCCGGAGGTGTCGTGGGCCTAAGTCAGCGAAACGCCGATGAAGGATGGTGCCTACCTGATGACCCCAGTGAAGAGCTTACAAGGTGGTGTATTGGGGGGGAGGGGGGTAGATAGGTAGGGCGTTAGATGGGTGTGGCAGGGCTCTATGCTACATCCCAGGTTGCAGGATATCTGTCAATTTATCCTGTATGTTTGTAATTAATTAACTCCATTCCGTAGCATTGGTCAAATTTTTTAGCCCCCCGAACACCTGACACTAGTTATTCTACTGGCTTTACAAGATCAGCAAGACCTTGACCAATTCGGGCAAACAAACAAATACGCAAAATGTTCGGATCGTCGGGGGATTAAGCACTCAGCAAGCGTCACAGTGGGCTTTGTTTCCTTTTTAAATTAACTTTCTTTTGTTCTCGGTGGGGTGCTCCGTCAAATGTACCTGCGGGTCAGAATCTCTGACGTTTTGTCAGCCGCCCTGTTTGGAATAGAACCATGCAGAGAAAATTACTTCATTCCTTTTATTGGCATAAGCTCCATTTGGAGTGGTATTTTGTGCTTTGGGTTCTTTGTTCCACATTTCTGTGATGTGTTAATGTGCTTTCGGATGACAAAACGGTGATGGAGAGATTGACCTTTGAGATAAACTGACAGCCGAGCACCTTCATCCCTAACCCTGTTAATTATGTTCAACGCTTTTTGAAAGGTATTTTTTAAATCCTTGCGTTCTGTCACGGAACCTGTAAGAGGCCGTCGGAAAGAAAGGAAGTGTTCAATAAAGAAGACCTGCCAGATTTATCTGAATAAAAATCAACTCTCATTTCTGTCTATTGTAGGGACAGAAGTAGCAATTGCTTCTACATACATGTAGCCCCCAGCTAACTGTGCTATGTAACGTTCTGCATGAATAATGTAGCACCAGATCAATAGGTGTGCAACACACATACCGTTGTCGTGAACCAATAATAGACTGTAACTCTTAATTAATTCTTCATTCAATAGTGCTGCTAAATGTGACTCAGTTATTCACTGGAAGCGCTCCATATATATTCAGCCTTATATTCAAGTGGGCTAAACAAATGTGGCAAATGTAGTGTGAGAGGCGAAATCTTTTTAATTAATATATATCCGCCTGGATGACTATATTTAGTATGAATTATGAGGGGTAGAAAAAAAACACGCTCCGTAGGTGACGGCTTTAAAAACCGACGCTGCCAGTCGTCGTCGACATAAAGGTGGGATAACATTTTTTGCCCTCAAGTTTTGCTTACAGGACTGTGTCGGTGATGTTCTCGCTAAGATCTGCCCACTATCAACACACAACAAAACACCAGATGTTCCTAAGTCTGACCGAAATCACATCCACGTCATCAGAAGGGGCACAGCTGGCCCAAAACACCTATTCGCAGTAAGCAGGGTGAAATGGTGGGCTGTCCCATGATGCTGAGCGGCATTTGTCCGTTGGCGCTTGCTGGACCCAGATGAACCTGGCTACTGCTGGCAGGGTTAGTCAAAGGCAGAGCTCAGCTGGGCTCCAGAAGCCTGGTACATCACTGCAGATGCCTGTCAAGCAATGCCTACGGCACTAAGGGGGCGCGCCGTACCGCGGGTCCAACACGGTGCGCACAAAACACGCTGTAGCTTCCCCCAGGACTGGCAGTAAAAACATATTGATTTATGCTTATTTTAGATTGAAATGAAGGAAGCCACTGTGTTCAAACGAGGATTACGAATTAGCAGTTGGGTAGGATTTTACTTGGGTCCACGGTGGTCTCACTCATAGCAGTGTTGTGGTTCACGTGGAATCATGAGTTTGTGGAGTCCACGAGGACCTGACTTGCGGCGCTTCCCTCTCTCTGCATCGCCCTGGCGCCAAGCCATCAGTACCCACTGCGGACCTCGTGTTTTGCCGCCCCTGAAAAGCAGCGTTGTGGAGCATGACTTTGTCTAAATAGGGAGAAGAGATGCTGCTTTGTGAAGAAAGGGACCCTTCATGTCCCTTTAAGACTCAGGATGAGCTACTTTGGTCCATTATTTAGCTCTGCAGCTGTTCTCACTTGCAGCTACTGCAGCAGCAAGCAGTTTTTCCAGCTGGACATTTATTGAAGCCAAACAGGGTAAGTGCCTTTTTCAAAGGCAGCAGACCCCTCTTAAGAGTAAATGGTTTGCAAGGTACAAGTGTTCTGTTATTAATGACTACACCATCTGCTGGCCGTACAAATATAAATCAGTGCTGGAATCTAAAAGGTAATGTGTTAACACAGGTGATATTAAACAACACGGCAGTGGCTTCAAGATCTCCTCTGCTAAAACTATTCTAAATACAAGTTCAGGTGTATTTTTTTAAAATTAAAATTCAATAAAATTCACTGCAACTGGGATTTCTTCACCTGACTGATTACAACCACTTGCGGCCACATTAGGCAACAAGATGAGGAACCTTCTGCTTACTTTTTCCCCAAATTTTATCAACAACCAAAACTATTAAAGTACCATAATAAGACATCTAAACAAAAACAACACAAAATAGGCATCTATCCTTCAAATGCAAATATCCTTTCATCACAAAACAGATTTGCAATTCACGTATGATCCAAAAAAGGACACATTTGACCTCACCTGCATCAAGCCAACTCCCAAAATAATTACTTCTCATTTCCAGTTCAACATCCATACTTCACAAAACGGAAATTGGACACCAACCAACATTTATGCCAAACTAAATAACCAAAGTTAAAACTACACAACTATTCATTTCAACCTACTGCCCAGATTTTTCACTGTGCCCTTTCAAAAACGTGATTATGGTTTGAAGCTGGTCGACTCAAACTGCCGCCGAATGCAAAGTATTATGACCGCGGCACGGTAAATGCAGCTCTAAGAAACCTACAACAACATCTTTCGACCCACGGAATGGAGACATCGAAAACCGTCATTTCATACTGTCAACTCTGTCTGTACGCTGCAAATCACAGCTGCTTTTAGGTGTTTATAGACACCGATGCAAACGATTCCCAATCTGCCCCTCATTGTCACGGGGTCTGTAAAGTCAGCCCACTTATCTGCGGTGACATTTGGATGAGGTTAAACCACCTTTTTTGGGAGTAAGTGTGAGTGCAGGGGACTCCTCGACTAAGACGATAAGGAAGAATTGCCAATTATGGGGTTCCTTTTGGAACTTGCTGGTCATTGTGGTAGAAGCCTTTCTGTAGAATTACTCTGACAGTTCTGGTGAAAGGGGATCAGCAGATAAAGGAAAATTGTAGAGATATGAATCAAAAGGGCAGTGCTCACCACCGGCTGAAATGGGACGGTGGGTTTCATTCCAAACACAAGCATGAAAAATGGACCTGTTTGCACCTTTTGTCTGTCCATAAGTGTGTTTAATTTGCATCAGCACAGATCGGTCTCTGGCGCTTCGCTTCTTTCATACTATTTTACAACTTTGCTGCTCTTTAGGACTCTGTCCACGCAATAAACAGAACTCACTTCCTTTGCTCTGTTTCTACTAAGTTCAAGTCCAAACTCCAGGTCTTCTATCATCTACAGGTCCAGCGAGACATCGGATGTGCCGACCTGCAGCTCCCTTGGTGACAATGAGTTGGTTGCACACAATCCAGCTGCTCACATTATTAATTATTATTACTGCCATCCCTGTCAGGGCTTTACAAACATGAATCCTGGTCAGAAGACAAGAAAGATACGACACCAGCAGATGGTAGAAGACACAATCTGCTGGGAACCATGAGGACGTGTGTGTTCCGAGAGGGATGAGGACCTTGCGAGAGCTGCAGGCGCAGCAGAGGTGAGATCATGTGTGACTTTTAATCAGTGGTATAACAAGCTGTAACAGTCACTGCTCCTGCTTTACTGAATAACAAGGAGGGGCTCTGCAGTAGCCGTGAGCACCAAGCTTCTGACGTGGCTTGGGCCCCCCCTTCCTCACTTACCTCTCTTGGATATAAATTAGGCTTCAGACCAGTCGAGAACTGAACAAGACCTTCTTCTGCAGCACGAAGGACAAGGTGCCCTCTTCACAGACTGGAAAAAGGGTAACCGAGATACTTCACTGATGCTGGAGAGCTGTGGGGTGAAGAGGTGCACTGAATACACCCGAGAGATTAAATGAATATTAGACAGCATGTTTACCTAACTGGCATGATGAGGCAGCGGGCAGCAGGTGCTTCACAGCTCCTTGGCAGTAGTTTCAGATGTAGGTTTGCACGTCCTCCACATGTTCCACTTGGTTTCCTTCAGGTGCTCAGGTTTCCCTCCACAGTTCAAAGACATGATTCAGGTGAACTGGTGACTCTGAATTCCCCTTTGTGTGTGTGTGAGTGAATGAGTGTGTGACTAACCTTTGCTAGGCTAGCATCCTACCCAGGGTGTTCACTGTTTGTGCACCATGCCTCTACGACAGGCTGTGGACCACCGTGACCCTGTGTTAGAGAACTGGCTACTGATGGATGAACAAACAGAAAGATGGATGGATGACAAATAAATGGACAGAAAGACAGGTGGATGGATGACTGCCGATTTGGCCTTGTATTTGCACACATGAAGGACTGACACGGTCTCCCTGCAGAACCAGTGTCCTGTAAAGAACAGCAACCGCTGCATGTGAAACTCATACGTACCTCTAGATTCTAGGCCAGGACACCGGTCAAGATCTCAAGCTCCCCTTTAAGTGCTGTTTGGCTTCTGTGGAAGAGCACCAATTGTGTGTTTGTGAGAGAGCAGGGACACAGACACATGTATTCTGCTACATGTCAGGTTTGGTCACCCAAATACTCACCTCCAGCGGGGGCCACAAGCATAACACCGAACAACAGTGTGCTCACCGCTACATCAGATAATCCTACCACTTGGAGGCATCACTCTATAAAATCCATCTATTGAAAACCCATAGAGCCCACAAATAACACTTATTGCTTTGACTATTGCGAAAAAAGTCATTTCACTGAACTGGAAAAGCAGACGTGGACTTAGTGTTATGCAAGGGTTTAATCTGTTTAAAGAACACATCTCAAAGGAGAACATATCCTCAGTTAAAAAGCAAACAATAATGTTTTTAAGAAATTCGGGACCCATTTACTGGTACTTTTTTTGGTAATTTTTAGTGCCTATATTTGTATAAATGATATATAACATATAATTTATGTGAATGGACTGCAGCTCTCACTTCCTTTTGCAGGAGCCAATATCACTCTCAGCCCCATCACTGTTACCTGCAATCATTTCGTCTGTTGTTATTTATATCTCTTATATACATACAGATATAGTAAATAATAATGAGAACAACCCCGTTTCAGCATAGTCATAGCATATGATTGTTTATTGTGTGGTTTTGTGTGTTAAAAAAAAAAAAAAAACAGTCCTACCTTAACACTGTAGATGATAAAGAAGACCTTTCTACAAAAATTCTGATCCTAGACTGGATAACACAAACTCAGAAAATTGAAATCACGTTACTTCCAGGCTATGACAGCAGCTTAGATGTATGAAAAGCCACAGACAGCGTTGGTGGACTGCCAAATCGAAGCAACACCCAGCAGCTGATACCTCGCAGTTCGCTCCCTGTTGCATTTTCAGCAGACATTCAAATAAAAAAGGAAGAATTTCTCTGCTCTAAAAATCTGCATCAGTGACTGTATAAATCTAAAGCTGTTCAGAATCGTCCTACATTGCGATATTTGTAAAATACAAAGTGATGCGTGCACAAAAAGGCAAGATAGAACCCAAAAACACCCGGAAACCATAATGTAGTTTTACCGAAAGCTAATGCATACGCTTCAATAAAACGTTTTCCGAACACAGTTCTGTTTTGCTACTGTAATACAGCCGTGCTGAACATACCTCATAGGAGTTCACCACAGTACTTTTTCTCTATATTCTGCGTTGGTTTGCTGCCGGTAATAAAGAATATTTGATATAATGGTCTGATTGCTCCTTTGTCCTTTTCATGGAAGACCCTGGGGCAGAAAAAAGCGTAAATTACCAATTATTTATGAGCATTTGCTATTGTTTGTGCTCTAGCCTGCCACAGCATTACAGATTTCTGTGTGACCTCATGAATACTGGCAAGCAACTATAAACATGTAAATCAAACCAACACAATTAATCACCATCTGCAAATTGTATTTTTTAAGCTGAATGAGTCCCCTAAATACAAAGACTAAATACAAANATGTAAATCAAACCAACACAATTAATCACCATCTGCAAATTGTATTTTTTAAGCTGAATGAGTCCCCTAAATACAACCATNATGTAAATCAAACCAACACAATTAATCACCATCTGCAAATTGTATTTTTTAAGCTGAATGAGTCCCCTAAATACAAAGACTAAATACAAAGTCTTGTACAAACTGATTTTTTTTTGTTTACCTTGTTTAGAAGAAACAAGAATTTTAAGAAACCTAGAGATAAGCTAACACAAGGAAGGAAACAGGTTAATATGTCACCAAAATGACAGTAATAAACAGCTTTCAGAGGACGAGATTAAACATTACAACTGATTACTGGGCCTAAAACTGTTTTCATTATTTAAATTACAGGAATAATTTTTCAGCGATTATCTCGATACAAATTAAACAATCATATCTGTGCGGCTTTTCGGAAGGATTGAGCGCAGATTAATTTTATGTTGAGGGGCAAGTTATACGTGCATTTATTGCATTTATTTACTCGTTTTTTGTATAACACATGCAAATGGAGTCAGTCTTACTGAGGTGTACAGCCCTCCAAAAGAACATCACAATGGCACCCAAAACTCTAATCTGAACTTTCCGGAATACTGGCAACCAAAAGGGTAAAAGGTGAGAGCAGCGAGGGGAATAAAAAGCAAGATGTTTTAAATTTAACGCTATTCCCAGTCCATCTTTGTGCCTGATCCTCAGAAATGCTAGACAGGACAGAAACATAAATGTTTAAAGACAAGCTAAACAGAGGGTCCTGAAGAGGTTGGTTAATGGAGCTACAAGTTCATGTCTTGGGTAAGTTTGAGCTATTGTGCTCGAACCCTGTCTGCCTCGGTAAAGCAGTTGTTAAGGGTTAGCTAGAGCATCTGCGGAGTAAGCAGGTAAGGAAGTGCATGTAGTAGCGGTGGAATGCCGGGTAGATGATCACAGACCGAGGTAAAAGCCAGGGACACGGCATCCGTCTGATTCTCCCGCATGCCGGCGTGCACCCAGCATGGACTCACATCCTAAACTTGCAGCACACGTTCCTCCTCCTATGGGAGTCCCACATGAAAACATATGAATCACCCAAGAGATGGCCGCTCTCCAGAACTGTGGTTTAGGTCACACGGAGTGGATGGTTTTCTCATAATGACCAGCTCTCTAGATCACATATTGGCTCTCTCTTTCAGTTCACAACTAATCCCTCAGGAGCAGTTGATTTGGGCAGAGGAGCTTACTATAAACAACCGCTTTGAGCTGATCCTTACAGAAAATCCGCTGCCTCCAACTATGATTGCTTTTTAACTCACTAAAGTTTTTTTTATTCCTCTTTTACATCACATTTTAAGCTTGCCCATAAACAGGGACTCAGGCTTTAAGTTGCCCTAAACCAAAATCTCATAGGCACAGTTCTGGAAGCTGCTTCCGTTCTGAACACACCGGGTGGCTGTTACGCCACCCTGAGGTGGAGCTGTGGAGCGCGTGGGAGAGGCTCAGTTAGCAGCTGTTGAACCCGAACTCTTCTCATCGTAATGCTGCCCGGTGGGTGGGTGAAGGCTTACAGACCTTCACACGCAGCTTCAATGTCAAACCTCTCCGACTCCCTAACCCCACCCCTGGGGGTAATGTGCAGTACCTGGGCCACCAGCAAGGAACTGCATGTGGAATGACCTTTGCAAAGAGTCAAAGCCCCACATTTTACTCTGCTCTTAAATGTTAACAAAACCAAACCGGGTGCAGGTACAATTTTACTCTGACTATAGCTACCGAATGTCAGATGTGAGTGCATCGGGAAAGGCCGCTTCCGAATCCCCTAATCCCTGCTAACACATGATGTTCTCCCACTGGTGCTGCAGCATTCCAACAGTGCTGCTATGTGGCAAAAGCTGCCAGATATAAGTGCTGAAGGGACACGAGGGGATGATTACATAAAGAAAAACACAGCAACAGAGGCTGGGAGTCTAGACTGTATCAAGAAAGGAGACACAGGGTGTGCCCACAGCTGCCACCTGCCCAGGTAGGATTGCATGGCAGGTAAGGAGCAGCTTCCCATGAGTGCAAGGAGTCTTGGTAGGAAAGGAGCAAATACACAGTTTCAGCGGAGCTTTCCCCTCCTCTTTTTTTCCATGAGCGTTATCCAGTCGTGCAACTTCAACACCTTGTCTGCTTGTTACTACTCATTTATTTGCTTTAATAGCCAAATATCCAAATAAAAAACACAGCAACCCGTCCTGAGGTGCAGTATGTCAACCCAAAGCCAGGGGTAAAGGACAGGATCACAGGCAGCTCCTGTAAGGCCTAAAAACCAAGACGATCGTCCCCAACAATCCTCCCCTGCCCTTCCCAGCACAGGTGACGCTTATGAAACGCAAAATCGTGCCCCACAATCTGGAACGCAGTTCAAAAAGGCAACAATCAAAGCGAGGAGAACAAACGGAGAGAGCAGATTCAGGGCCAGGCAACAGCAGCACATCTACAGAAGAATCTGGACTACTGAGAAACAGGCTGACAACAGAGCCTTTCCTTCCACTCGCTGCAACACCGTTTGACTCGGACTGGCATGTGGCCGAGGCTGTCTGCATCATTAGCCCTCTGGCGCTGCAACAACAACAACCGCTATGTTAACAGCATGGTTCCACTGACCAAATTAATATTAGCATGTAAGTTACAGGTACACAAGTGAACAGGTGAACCCCAAGTGCTATAAACTGCAGTGACTGCCATATCGGTGCAGCTTCAAGCGCCCCTCTTGAGCAATAGTGGTGGCTTTTACTGAACCAAACTCAACTGTGAGCACAGGTCACACGTTCATTACCTACTGGTGTAGGAATGAATAAATGTGCTGTAATCTCTTCTACACTTCACAGTTGTGGCACCAAAGAACAGGACCTGAGAAAAAGAATAATTTCAATTCTCATCTTTGCATTTTTTATAGTGTGACAAAAAAAAAGATTTATCATAGACATAATCGGCTCGTCTTCTACCGCACCGGGCTTTGACGTTTACAGACAATTTGACAAATTGCGACCCCCCCCCCCCCCACTGTTCTACATTAATACCACATAATGGCAGCCATGTATTCACTGTTACTGCATGTTATGACTAATGTTCATCACCATGGTTTACATGTACAGGTCACTACAAGATACGATTTGCTCACGGGAACGTAAACGTCTCCAGATGGGTGTGTTAATGGGTGCCGGCACTACAATAGTGCTGCAGCTGACACAACCAAATCACAAGTTTGACGGGAGGTATCCTTCACTCCGTTAAATATAACATCACATATATAACAACAAGACAGTGCCAGAAGACTTCTTGAAGCTTGTGGCCCTATAAGAGCAGGATGTGAAATGAGGATGACTCTGCAAGGACACAGATCACAGCTGGAGAGTGACAGCATTGTCTGCCTATACAAACTGGCTAAAAGTGAAAAAGGAGCCCAAAGTCAAAAATCACGACCGAGCTCTGATCAATGGGCATCGACTGACCACTTATCTCCAGCCCATGTGACCGTAATGATTGAAGCTGCTGGGTGATTCCTGGCACCTACTGCTCAGTCAGTGGCTCATACAGCAGAAAAGATCCCATTTTTCTCTACGGGCATTCAGACTGTGCTTTCATTACAGTCAATCTGTAAACCTCCCTCTATCCTCTAGTTGTCTATCTCCTCTTTACTTCCTCGTTCTCTCCTGCTCTCTGTCTCTGCAGGTTTGCAATTAATCTGAGGCCTGTCAGGGAGCTCCATTCACTGCAACAACTGCTGCACACAGCAGAAAGGTGGAGCGGTTGAGACGCGATGCGGGTGTCTGGTGCTGGAGCTGCACGGTGTGTTCAACTGCGAAAGCAGACTTTTCCGTCACTGAAGGGGGATCCATCTTCTCCGGACAGAAACACCACGCGGCACCAGCTCCTGGTGCCCAGCTAGATGCCGCATGCCATGAAGCTGAAGCGTAGGAGAGACGAGATGCACAAGGAGGAGATAAAAGGAGGATCTGGCAGAGGGAGCCACAAAAGGATGGATGGACTCAGATTAGCTTTCAAGTCCTACGAACACATTGAGCCTCACATCTCCGCTGGGCTTTAGAACAAAGCCATAGGTCTGCAGCTCTCCTTCCCAAAGCAATTTTCAGCACTCAAACATTTGAATTCATAAACAGATGTACCATGGCCATAGAGGCATAGCAGCAAAGGGAAACAGAGTCAGCCCATAGCTAAGTACAAAAACGAGTAATTCTGATGAGTTTGCCATTTACTACGTTACAAAAATATTGGGGAAAAGGGTCCAGTATGTATTTTTCCTATATTTTTTTTCTGCACATTGTGGCAGGAAGAATTAAAAAACCAAAGACCAAGATCTACTGGCATGGCATTGTGTTGCACCCTGAAAGGATTTAGTTCACCAATTAGTTTTTCCTTTGTTCCTTGAAAATTTAAGAAGGTTTCTTTTCAAATCCCTGCCTGTTTTCGCCAGGTGAGACAATTGCTTCATAAAACACTGAGGTCATTCCCCCTGAATCCTACAATGCTCCACAAACGACATCTAAGCAAATGACCAATCCATGTGGGAGCAGATATTGAGAAAGGCAGCTGGGGGGGGCAGGCCTCAATGAAGGATTGTGTTCCACCTGTCCACACCCTGGAACAAGCCAGTGAAACCACAGAAGGCCATGCAGTACAAGCACAATACAGATACCGGTTCTCTACAGAGTTCATCTATGACAACGAAAGGTTTCCTTCAGTGAAGTGCTTTTCTGGGCTAGAAAGAGGAACGGCGATTCTTCGTTCTGCACACAGACATGGCGAGTTCTGCAGGAACGTTTCACACTCTCTCGTTCACATATGGTGCCCGCTCATCTCAGCCTGACTCAGCCGATTAAAATCATGGCTCTGTAATTACGACCGTGGATCCAGATAACCCGCAATCAACCCGTCAGACTAGATGTGCCACTGCAGCCACGTAGCCAGAGATAACCAGCTATAATCCACAAAGCTGTTACTCTGTCCCTGACCTCACGAGCCATGAGGTAAGGCTGTCTTTGAAGGAGTGCCCCCAGGAACATTTTTAGGGCGCTTATGAAATTGCATTAATGATAGACCTAGAGCTGTAATACGAGGTCTCTGGGCTTTTTCCAATCTGTCTTAATTATGTAGTTAAATATCCTATGAATCGATGAGGTCAAGGGGCAAATGGCAGGATGAGGAGCACTTCTGAACCTCAAATCCTGAGGCCCACCAGGTCTTACCGCGAGATTTCCCGCTTGCAGCTGAGAGCTGAAAAATAGAACGCATCGCTGGATGTGTTCTGCTCCCATCACAGACGTCACGCAAGTCAGACAAATCTGTTGACTGGCTGTGTCAGTTGGTTTTTTTTCCTTTTCTGCTCCCCAGGAAAAAGCAAGTTACTTATTTAGCAACACTTTAGCTAAGGGGCCTTACATAAAAATTTCAGAACAACTTAATAAAAGAGTAAACGGCAAAGTTAAATTGTCTGAGACTGTCAAGAGCATCGTTCCTTTTCTCAGATTTACATACACACACTTGATCAAAATGAATAACGCTCACTGTTTGATGGCAGTAACATGCAGAACTCCCCTCTGTGGAATTACAGACGGCAGCCATTTTTAATGCCTGGTGAAAAGGTTGTGAAAGACCCCAATTAGGATTCAAATGCCAAGGTACACAATTAATGTAAGACAAAGGGGAACATTAAAAATATTATTATACTATTTAAATCTAATTGCCGTAGAGGCTGGGCTGAAAGAGGTTTTGTTTTTGCATTTTACTCTTAACTGACTTTATTTCCCTTTAACAATGCCCATCAGTTCCCATATGCTAATACTTCTCATATGTAAAAAAGAAGTAGCTTATCCTCACCACACATCTGGCATTCCTTACCCCATATCTTACCGGAAGACAATCCTTATTTCACGTGCTATGACTGTAAGGAACAGAGACAGTTCTTACTTCATCTCATGTAATCACAAATAATTAGGTTCTTAAAATCGATGGCCATCTACTGGCACTACCTCGTAGGGATTTTTTCTCAGTGTTTTTTTTTTTACGAAAAAGACACAAGGCTTGGCTGAGTGTGTGTCTTGGAAACTTGTGCACAGTTTGCATGGAGAACAAAGGGAAAAAAGGAGCCAGCAGCTTGTCTGACACCTCTTAACTGGACTGGTGGAGGATGGTGGTGTGTCTCTCCTGGTCAGATGATCAGTCTGCCACTCTTACGCAGCAGTTCATACACAACCCCTCCAGCACAAATGGGTGTCTGTTCAACCTTCCCAAGGGAGTCAGAGTAAAACACATATTTCTGCTCCTACAATGGGATAGAGATGGAGGACATGAAAGAGAGAACGCAGGAAAGTGGTTAAAGGGAATTTGAAATGAAGACTGCGCAACCCTGCCCGACAGCAAGAGGCAAGATATGTTTTTTCAGATGTCAGTAAAGCCCCGTTCAGTCCAGTGCTCTCTTAAAATATGGACAGAGAATCTCCAGGCAAATCAGGCAGGGGTTCATTTTCATCCCGATTATGATTTGAATCTTCCTTTGCATCTATAGTTCCATTTTCTCAATCCCCGTGAATGGGTTTAGTATATAATGAGTTTGCTTCCTGTGCCTCAGAAGCAATAAAAATAAAATAAGAGTGAGGGAAAGGGGAAAAGGGTTTGGTGAAAAAAGGGAGCGTTATTCGGACGAAAAGGAAGAGTACTGAATCTGGGATCTGCATCTGTACTGCTTGTCGCACGTCCATAATATAAGCATCGTAATTCCGGAACTACAGGAGAATAATAATTGAAGTGGCACTCCATTAATCCTCGCCTGATTTAATTAGTCTCTGCAGCATTTAAATAGTTCCTTCAGGAACTTTCATTATGCAGTAAGTAGTGTTAAGCCAATTTGTGCAGTACGGCCATTGAATGAGTGGTTCTGACATTAAGTGGCCATCTCTTCTTTATATGAATATGGTGTAAAAACACAATAAATGTTCTGCTCTTCACTTTCAATTACTGTTTAAAATTTAGCTGACGACTCTGGATAAACAGCTACTGAGAGAAGAATGACCGGATGGGTCCGAACTGTTACGTGATCTTGTGATAAACCTAAGCATGTTCTTCATATTCTTGGGCCTTGATCTATGTACGTACTGCTTTTTCAAGGCAAAGCAAGGTTGGTAGCAAAACCTGATGGCAGCTTTGAAACCAAAATATTGGTATAAATCACTACAGCTGGTACCTCAAGCCTTCCGAGACCCGGCGTGCAGAGTGGTCGAATAAACACTTTTTTCCCCTGACTTTTTCAAACAACAGCCTGAAGCCAAACGTCTCTGGTGTGCACGATGCCCAGCTGTTCTGCTCCTAATACTATAGGGGCAGAACACCATTTCACTGTGGATGTTCACAGAATGTAGGGAAGCTGACCAAATGACTCACATGGAGGCTGGTACCCAAAGCTCATGTGGCCAACAGCTGTTTAGTTCCGTAGCCTGTTTTCCAGCAGCAGATCTGTTTAGGTGGAGGGTCGCTGAAAAGCTCTGGAACCTTCCTCCTGTTTAACTAACAGCTGCTGAGGCAGGCTTTGGCCAGATGTTCCAGCGGTGCAGGCCGATTAGCAAACAGCCCCTGAAGCGTGCTTGAAGCGATGAAACGCTGGACTGGAAGATTATTCTGAAGGAAAAGCCAGTTTTTCCTTCGTCGTTTCACATACGGGAACAGAGCTGGAAGACGATACAAAGATGCAAAAACATTAGATATCAGTTCTGGCGAGTTGAGAAATCTTGAGACAGGAATAACAACGGGTATTTTTGGAAAACAGAGCTCCTGATGTTGAGGGAGAGCATTAGAAACCCTCATAACAGGCATACTGTACATATTATATTGACAGAAGTTTGTACCTGACAATTTATGTGAGTATATGGTTGCTTTTCTGTAGCAAAAGAAGCAAAACATGCCTTATCTCTTTAAAAGAACAGGTCAAAGAGTAATGTTGAAGATTACCTCCCTCAAAGAAATAAATCCTGAACACATTGGCCGTTAGTATGGACTATGTTTTCATGTTTTAACTGATCACAGAGAGAGGGAACTGGTGTGTTGGAAATAATCCGTAACGAATAGATGTGTACAACAGGGTAGGGGTAACCAACAACAAAAACCTTTGACAACATGTGCACAAAAAAAAGCTTGTGACTGATTTGATTTAAGCTTTTTTGGCACTTTATTGTGCTTAAATTGTATGGTGAGAGACATTTTTTGCAGAAGCGGCACGTGGGAACAGGGATTTAGCAGAACACATGGTGCACGCTCAAGTTTGGCATGAGGACAGTGATCGCACACTCGCACACATTCTGTCTCTCTCGTACAAGCTTGCCTTATGTCCTTTGTTACTCCAGCAATGAATAGGCAAACATCATTCTGGAGAAACAGTCATTTTGTGGTAAAAACCTCTAGTCTCACTCTTCTGTGTTCCGTGTGTCTCTATTCAGGGGGATCACCTCCAGGTTGGACTGTAACAGAACTGCTGCTGATGCTGGACATCACAGTGGGACAACAACTGACAATCCATCCTCAGCCTGTCTGCAGGGAAGAGAGAGGACCGGCTGTGAGGAGTATTAGGAAACATTTATCCGCACAGCAGAGGCGAGCACGTAAATTATCCCTGTTATGCTCATCCAAAGATGACAAAGCTGGAGCCGGTGGGCTTCACTGTAGCTCGTCGTGCTGTAGGACCTAGAGCACGAGGTCTCAGATATCCACCGTCTCCCTTTAAACACAGAGCCGGATGGCGGGATCCTCGCCAGTGCTACTTCTGAAGCCAGGCCTGAAAGTGCAGCACACTGGCTGCCTCCCATCTGGGGGAATCATCAACCAGCAGAAAAAAAACACATCCAGCACATTAGGTTAACACACAACACAGGTAATGGAAATAATGGCATCATGTAGTTGAGTTATTTTTGGAGGAGGCTGTTCTACAAAAGAAGTGTATAAACTCAGTCACCCCATACACATCCCATTCAACGCAACCCAAGTCCTTACTGCATCTTTACGATCCTGAGGCTGGACAAGTTGACACGATGTTTGTGGGAGGTAAAAAGAAACTAAATATGAGGAAATTAAGTTTTGAAATATGTGACACATGAAAGAAAAGATGCAGTTTGTGACATCAGAAGGAGAGCACATTCTAAAGCATGCTGGAACTTGATCTGGACGGCTGGATGAATGTGGTGTTGCTAGTTTAAAGTGGCACAGACTTTGGTGTGAAGCACATGGCTGATAAATAATTACACCTCTTATTTTTGTTCCTACTGTTTCACAGACATCATTTACATTCCAGAAGAGATGTACTAGAGGGACTTCTTGAGGTATTATTTCAGGGGGAAGAAAGGGTCTGTCCTTGTTCTCATTCTTGGTAACTGCTGGGACATGTCTAGTGTTCTCCAGAGGTGAGGTGCATCTTGCTGCACTTTCAAAAATGACTTGTCTTCTTATAAGGTTTGAGGCAAACTTTTACCCAGAAAATAACAGAATAAACCCAAAATTACTGGGATCAGATTACACCTTTGGCTACAGAATTAAAGAATTAAGCTGTCGATAAATATCCTGGATAAAAACATTTAGTTGATCCTATAGTAAATGGCTTAAACAGTGCAAGTCAGCATAGGGACAAAATGTGGCGCATTAGAGCAGACAGGGGAAGCTGTAGAAAAGATGACTGCATTGCCAACAAACTGTCATTTCATTATGAGAGCACCATGTTAGGAGAATCTTCTTTTCACTTCTTTTCATTTCCCTTCTTCATCTCCCAGTTTTCCAAACAAATACTCAAGCACCTTTCAGCCATCTCCTCGTGAATAAAATAAATTCCATATTAGTGTCCTCTTTACCACGCCCTGCTACTAAGCACCTGTACTACACGTCGCTTTAAACAAAGTCATCCGCTAGATAAATGAACGTAATAGAAACTAGTGAATGAACAGCCTTGAGCCAACAGTTCAAATTTCGGTATCCTCCACCTACGGTACGTTGGGCTTTTCCTTCACATATTGTTAGTTTAAAATGTGCTCTTCAAAAAGTCACCATCTCACCTTCACCGACAGTGAAGAACCATGAAGTTGTCCTTGATGTCTCTTCCGCACTCATCGCATTTCATCACCTGTGTCCTTAACTGTACACTGGCGCTCGACAACCTTTATCTTACACGTCTGTCTCGCTACGCTCTTGTTCCGAGGTTAGTCATGTGCTGACTGCACCATAGTACTTAATCTAAGCTTTTTGCAATTTCCTTCTGTTTATATTCATAAGGTATTGAGGTACAACACTGCGATAAGTCACTTTGGATAAAGGCATCTGGCAAATAAATAATGACAACAATAATCTAAAATCTCGGGAGTGGCTCTTGCCAGAGTAAGTGCCCCCATCCTAATCTTCCATTTTGCTTGTTTCAGTCTCCACAAGATCAGCAACACATCACAAACAATCAAACTACTTGAAGAGCAAAATCTTACAGCACAGAAAGAAATTTCTCTGGATAAATGAGGGGGGGACAACAGGAGGGGAGGAGAAGGAAAGCTATTCCATCTCTCTGGAACGTGTGCCGCCTCTCTCTGAAAATGACATACTAGATAAGCACAATGGCTGTTCTGCTGAGGCCCTGGCACGAGATCACACTTTATTTGACATCCTGGGATTCCCACGGGTAGAACACTTGAATCAGGCTCCAGTGAGTCAATGAAGGACAGGTTGGCACCAGCAGGAAGACCAGTCACCAGTCACAGGGAGGGCAGATGAGAAGAGGGGGTAACAGGGTTGGGTTTGTTCATTACACTAGCGAAACACAGGATTACAGTACAACCTCCACCCACACGCTCCTGACACATCAAGGAAAGCAGTGTGCTTTTTTCCACACGCAGGTAGCTTCAAGCCTGACATAGAATCACAGCAAACACCGGATTTCTTCAGAATGGTTGTCATTTTAGAAGAAAGTAGCATTAAGAAAATTAGTTCAGAAGCTATCATTTACACAGCTTCCTCAGCATTTGCACTCTACCAACATCTGTGCCCCAACCGTGCTCTGCAGTTGTACCTTTTTCATTTTCAGAGGTTGAAAAACCTCCACTTCAAATTCAATTCAATTTATTTCTACACAGCACTCTTTTCACCAGAGTGTCACAAAATGCTGAATGATGTTCTGGGGAGTCACAAAGAGCAACACTTATACTTTACAACTTAGCTGGCAGCTGAGGAGAGGAAAACAATCAAATCTGAACTACAGAGAATGGGAGGGAAAAAACCCCCTCTGTGGGTCCATAGTCCACCTGGGCATTCGAATGTGGAGACAGGGAACCTTTGTGCAACATAAGAAAAGCTGTACAGCTGTGAAAACTGAACTATAGTCTCAGGGAGCTTAATTCTGCATCCAGGCCCAAGGTTGCTAATGCTGCCAACACGGAACACAGTTTCTACCGGAGGCCTCAGCAGGGATATGTCATCAGGGGATATCGAACATTCTGTGTTGTTGGTACCAATAAAACACATAAAAGAAGAGGGGGTAGCTATTGCCAACCTGATAACAGATGCAAGGTTATTATGCCAGCAACTGACAAGCAGCGGTGCATCATGCAGGGTTCAACACTACCTATAGCAGGTACACCAAAGCAAAGAGATGAGGAACACACATGGATTTAAAGGTTGAGACTGCAGGGGCTTTCCTGGATCCCAGTGGGCAGATTATTCCACAGCACTCTGTAACTAAAGGCATTTCCACCTACCAAGCTCTTGTTAATCGTGGGTACTTCGAGTTATCCAGCTACTAAAGATCCTGGACAACACTCTGAAATATAAGAATGATTAATGTTTCTTAGCCAAACTGGACTGATGTCATTAACTGTTTTATAAGGTAAGAAGATAAGTTGGAATCTGCTCTAAATTTAACCGGAAGCCGATGCAGAGACTTAAGAAACGATATCACGTGGTCATATTCCCAAGTTCTCGTGACACGAACCAGTTTCCCCACATCTTGTCTAGATAAAAAGTGCCTTGGTAGATGTGCATTTTCAACTGGAGAAAGCAAGATCTAGTTAATGTGAAGTGCAAAGCATAGTTTAGTATAGAATAAAACACCCAAGTATCTAACACAGTTGGGGGAGTTCAAATTTAGTCCTGAAGAACAGATATGATTAGTTTATGGGTTGCACCATCCCCAGTACTTCAGAGATAAAAAGTTATTGCCCATCCACTGCGGTAGTTCAATGAAGCAATAAGCTAAGGATGAAACAAGCGAGGGCTCATTAGGCTTGATACTCTCTCGTTTGGTTCTGTCTCCCACAATGAGTGGACCATCAAACAACACCTGAGACCCAACGTGTCCATTTCATGGTGTGAATGGCTTAACCAGGCCAATCTGCTCAACTACAGTGACTTAGATCTCATGCTCCTGCCGATCAGACCTGACGGACTGTGAGCAAAGATGATCAGCACTCTTTACTGGAAAATGTGGAAATCATGGAAACTTAGGTAGGCTGAGAATGTGAAGGCAACACCCACTCTCTGGTGCATTATACAGTGATATTGTGCATAAATTCCCAGTTGTGTGAGGGGCTGTAATCACACCTATTTATTAAAAGTCACACCCAATCAATTAACTGCTCTTTTGGAGATTAAAAATGTCATCTTCATATCAAACACCGCTTATAATAAGTAATAATGTGATGCTCACAAAGCGGGTTGCCGATTAAACTGTGAATCCATGAAGATTACAGATTACTTTGTGATTATAAGTCAGTGATTCCGCAATAACCTTTGTGCAACTTTTAGGCTATTATGGTACTATTAAAGATCTTAGACAATGAACATCATTTGAGAAGTACAGAAAAAACCCTCAGTTTACCCGACTGAGACATATTAATGCACTGCTTTGCGCTGTGTTTTACCTACATGTTCTCACAAATGTACAAATAACTGCGTCAAGGTGTGGCTTCTACACAGGGAGAAGATCTTCTTTGAACCGTGGAAAAAACGAAAACAGCATTTTGACTATTTCCCCACGTTATTGGTCAATATTGCAACACAGATGGCGGATCTGTCTGTATGTCTGTACTAAGCCTGTAACAGTCAAATGCATTCACTGGGGTTCACTGGGGCACCGTGCAACACAGGTATCTCCCTAGGTACCTGGAGTGTAGCTAGGAATCAGTCCCCAAATCCCTATTTTTTGACACCCACTTCACACACACACCCCAGCAGTTTTAAGTGTGTTCATAAACTGTGGGGTATAAGCACGGTTTCACACCATCATCCTCTGCCACAGGACAGAGATTCACCACTACCATTAATGTGGGCACCCACCTGTAAGCAGCAGACAAAAAAGCCAGGTTTGCGTAAACAGTGATCAGTTTAGTACTTTGTCCATCTCATATCCCTCACAGTCTTCCCTGAAAAGGAAATTAAATATAAAAGCTGTTATACACAACAACCTTAGGCAGCGGCATCCGTCCATCCATCTATCCATCATCGTTAACTTTTTGTCCTGTTCAGGGTCACGGCAAAGGCAGCAGCATACAGACAAAATAATTCAGGACTTCTTGTGGAATAATGCATTTACGGTCAAAATATTACAGCATCAGCAGTGAAATTCAATTTAGCCTAAACTGGTGGCATGTTGTGCCTCTGACTCTAAAGATGAAATGTCTACTGTACAGCAGTCAGTCTTCAGGCACTCAAAGGCCCTGGGGCAAAGCACTGGTTACGAGCGAGTTTAATCTTAATGCAAGGTACCATATAGGAGCAATGTACGGCAGAGTGGATTCACAGGCAAAGCGGCACTCGAAACCCCCTGAGGATCTCCTAGACAAGCTGTTCAAAACGTGGCCAAAGGCTTATCCTTACAGCCGGAGCCTTAGCATTCTGTATCGCAAGCCTCCTGGGAAATGAAACATCCCCAACAGAGCTGGGAAGATGCAGGGAAGAGATTGCCCTATTCACGGGTACTTCAGCCTGGCTGATCAAGTTGTTCAGCTCCTGGACACAATGGGGGACGGCCAGCTGAAAAACAGAAGATGCTGACACACGGGGGTGGTCCACAAGAGGCCTAAACTCCACTGCTGCAAACACCAATGTCTGTTACACCCTCACAGTGGCTAAAGATGGTAGGACAGAGGGCTATGAGTGACTTAAAGACACTACTCTCTTCTGCAGTGCTGAAACCGCATGCTAATAGAGCGTTAGTCTGGCTTTGCGGTCATTTTTGGACGACAGGGGGTTTTCGTTTGTTTGCCAGTCACTGCAACTGGAAATGTGTCTTCATTACTGAAGACTTTCTGCATTATAAGATATCCTGTTGAAGGGATGGTTTCTGGTGAACATACGACAGACTTAAAAAGCCAGTTTTGAGGAAAATCAAGATAATATCTTCGTTGAAAAAGCAGTTCTTTTTTTTTTACAGATTTAAGTTGCTTTTATTGTTCCTTTTTGACTAAGAGTGATCTGGATACCTGAACTTTTTCAGCTGCTGCAGAATTACACATGAGGGTTCCAGGATAAGGCTGGGACTGTTGGTGGTGCTGAGGTTCCAAACCCCAAGAGAGGCACCGTAATTAAATACTGCTAACTGCTGCTGTGCACTGGAGCCATTTTTCTTGCCTCTCTGGCAAAGTGTGACATACTTTGGCTGAGGAGGCAAGCAGCCTGCAGGGAACCTTTTTCAATTTGTTGTCCCAGTAACTTGCTTTAAAGCCAATTCCATGTTTAATGTCACATTACTAAATAAGTAGAGAGCGTCGCATTTTAACCATGTTTTAGTGCTTCCCAGCGTGTTTCGGGAGTGAGTTTGCTGTTAATCGAAATTAGTCCTGGTTCATTCTTTCTAACTCAAGAGAGAAAAAGAAGTTATCAGGGCGGCAAATCTGATAACTTCCAAAAGCGTCCCGGCTAATAGGGTAAAAACGCATTTTAGAGCCGTCACTGCTAGGAGGGTCCTTAAGAAAAATACTGGAGAGGAAGAATGAGAGGTGCAAAGAGATGGTTAAAACTTTCCACTCTCATTAACTGAATTCTCCACATAGTGGCCATGACAAAAATTGTGCTGATGCACACTATTCGGATGCCAGGGGCAAAACAACAAATGTCTCTTTAGAAGGTTGTTTTGAGAAGCATTATCACAGTTTGAATACCATGCATATTTCTGACAGCACAAACAGAAACAGTCACCCTTTTGGTTAGGATGAAGAATTATTGCACTGAAGATGGGGAATTACAGTAAACAAGTGTCAACAGTATTTCTCCTGATGTCTCCTTCAAGACTGCTCAAAATACTTCTCAGGGTTGCTGTTCATAAAGTCTGGCTCAGTGAACAGGTGAAATCCTCACAACCGATGGAGCAGATGGTTGAGGAACACATAGCTGAGCTGATAATACAAGACTGGTCAGTTCACAGTAGGCCCAGTAACAACAGACTAGTTCAGCAGACTAGTTTAAGGCACAAACCCCCTATGATGCATCCAGCTAAGATTCCCCAGTACAAATACATGTTTTTTTTATTTTGAGCAAGAACAGGCAGAAAAAATAATTTAATATCACTAAATAACAATAATGAATAAAACCACTGACCACCAGTAGCCTGCTAAACAACTTGCCTTCAAAAAACATCTAGTTAGGAAACATACTTTCAATCAGTAGCTGCAAAATACACAACATGAACTTGCAAAACAGTTGACCAGCACAGTAAAATAATTTCAAAACAAACATTTACAAACTGTTGCCTCTTTATTAACCCGTGTACGTTCAAGCTGGGAATACAGCTTATTTTGCTACGAAAGCAAATATGCAAACTACATCTGCAGAAGAAGAACCCTCAGCTAAGTGCCACTCTGTGAGAGGAGTCAAGGCAGGCAGAAGGAAGGTCTTCTGGGGTTTTGCCGTACGAAGAAAACGGACACCAAATCCAATAAAAAGCTATTATTGAGCACGATTGACAGAAGGGTGATACATGAAAGGGAAGTTGTTTTAAATGCGCTTCTTAATTAGGACTCGGTTTAACTCATTTACGGTCGTTTTATTCTCGGTGGTAATATTTGCTCGGAATATTTAGTCATAAGCAAAGAGGCAAATGACTCACAGGCCCAAAGATGTGATATGATCTCTAGAACCCCACAAAATAACAAACATTTAAACCGCAAAAGAACTCCTTCAGCAGTATTGCCCTGAAGCACCAGCAGAGCCACGACACCAGACTCACTATTCAGGTAATAACACCAGATGACCCCCCATGATGGAATTATAAATGGGATCATTCGCCATAGTCACCAAGTAGAGCGAGGTGGGCTAACCCAGAGAGGGCCCTGGCTGTGAAAACACATCTAATGCTATAAAGGCAATTACACAATTGTCAAATCATCACTGACACCAGGTCATACTGCTGGTCAGCATTGCTGCAGCTCTCAATTTACGCCGTGCGAGAAGGAGCGGAATGCTAATGTGAAGAAGGCAGTTAACATCTGTGTGCTCAAGAATGTGGCTTTGTGTCATTAGCCAGGCCTCTCATCTGTCAGAAACACGGCAGGATGACGATGTACGACGGGCCGCTCAAATAACCTGGCTCGCCCGGCTACTTTGAACTGACGCGGCATCGCGTCTTCCTCCAGTTCGCCATCTTTTGGTCCCAGTGTCACTCTCCTCTCTTCCTTAAGCCTGTTTCCATTCGTAGGGGCAAAAACAAGGTGTTTAGCTGCCATCAGAGAAACCGTTGTGTTTCGCCCTAGGCAACAAACTTTGGCTGGAATCAGCATCACGCCAGACATCTCCTCACAGCAACCTCATATTGAACCCGCACCTTGCATTTACATTGATCGCAGGTGGACCTGCACACCCCGCTGAACAAATGTTCCCTCCTCCCTGGGAACCAAGAGAACCCATTTGGATTAACTCATTGCTCACTGCTGGGTTTGCTGCCCGTTGCCATGGATACGGCGGAAGAGCAAAGGCAGTCGGAGGAACGCAGACAGCCGCCGCATCCTACCTCCATGCTCATCGATCACTTGTTGATGCAGGAGAGATTTATTCGTGCATTCACTCTGTTTAACTGCATCGAATTACAATAACTGCAAACTGCTGTAAAGTAACAAGCATTTCAAGACCTATTAATTTGTGTACAAGTTTACATACAGACACACACTCATACGTATTTTCAAGACCATAAGTCCCTCCAGAGCGTAAGTCGCATACCCTAAAAATGCACATACTTGATGAAAAAAAATCAACAGATAAATTGCACAAGAATAAGTTGGACACGGGAGATATTTTACAGGTAGGGCCACAGTCCACTGAATTGTTACACCAGACCACACGCGTTTGCATATCTGTAACGGTAAACCGATTAAAAACAGATCTTGCAGCGACTTTTAGATGGATATACAACTTCATCCAGTAACAGTTTATCTTGTTTTTATTAAAAATAAAATATTACTGGTGCACAGGTAGCATAACAGGTCTCGACATTATTAGTAGATAAAAGTAAACATAAAGAGCAGCCCAAACATAAGCGTGTGAACATCGGTAAACAGCGTACGATACGAATCACACATCACGAACACAGCGGTCTAAGTTCTCACCTTATCGCTGAAACCGTCAAAATCTTCGGCCTCAGTATCGCTGACCAGCAGCTCAGCCGTTTCTGCCAGGAGCCGAACCGCCTGGTTCAGCTGCACAACCGCTGTTCGCAACTTGAACTCGGCAGTGTTGCCTTTTTCAACTTTTTGTTAGTGGCATTTCAGGACGGGCGTAACGCAAGTAGATGCGTGTATGCCGATTTTTTAAATTAAATACGTTGCACCGGAGTACATCTCGCATTATCCCTCAAGGTGAGAAAAAACTGTATGACTTATAGTCGCGGAAACACCTTCCACAAATAGACCTACAGACACACGTGTGGGTATTTACACCGTGTCACTCTCAGTTCCACCCGCCATTACAAGCCCAGCAGATTTACAGCATCCCTCTTCCATTATTAATCGCTGTGGTGAGATCCCTAATGGGATGTTTCTCTAGGTCAGCAGGGATCAGTTGGGCTGCAGCAGATCGATGGCCTTCTTAACACTTCCCCGTGGCGGAATCGATCCAGTTCGCGTTCCTTTCTCATGGGCACAACAGCAAGGCTTCTCTGAGGCCTCCGCCTGGCAATGTTTCAGCCTCATTTTGCTCCCAGAAACCAGTGGTAACGGCAAACTTTACATTAACGCGAATTTTTCTCGTTTAGGCATCGCAGAAAGTGACAGGCACTCTTAACCGAGAGCACATAATTAAAATTATTAGGAGCCTCGCAGTGGTAGCAGCCGACAAATAAATCCAATTTTTTTTTGCCAGCCCCGAAAGATGTTGATATATTACTACTCCCGTTTCGGTGCCTCACGACCCAGAACTGATTAAAAGAACTTCATTGTGGTTGTTTTTCCTCAGGTACCAATAATCAATCGTACACTGGTGTAATTCTTGAGGAACAAATAAAAAATTGTGCCTTCGAAGTATTTACTCCAGCTTTAACAAATAAGTCAGTTGAGTTTCTATGCTTGATGGAGGAGCAACAAATACTTGATTATGCTGCAGTCCTCTGCAGGGGGGCAGTTTTATTCTGCATGTACTGGCAGGTAGGAAACCAAAACCCAACCAGTGACCTTCTGAACCCTGAAAGATTTTCATTATCGCACACCTACAATAATAATGGTGTACAGGACAGGTGACCCATCGTAGGGGAATCAGAGATCGATGACAGAGGATATGACATCAGTCCCATAGTCGGAAGCCCACGCCAGACTGAGCTGTTGCTGAACATCAGCGTACAATAAGTCCTAAAAAAACATTAACACATTTTTTGGAATTGGAAATCGTAACGGGCAAATTGAGGACGCGGAGAAAACACTGTCAGTCTGGGACCAAACATAAAAACTACTTAACTTTTGTTTCCACTAAAGCTTTTACCTTAAAAGCTGCTAAGAACTCACTCCAAGCAAATCAAAAATGCAAAACTGAGCAATGCAAAGCAATACATATTTTTGACAACATACCATGTCCCTCTCTAAGTGTGAATTATTAGTGAACACAAACATACCTTCTGTTGTTTTTTTTTTTACACCTACGAGAAAGAAAACGTGTGAGAACAGCTCAATAAATGAGCAGGGAAGAATTCCAAAAGCGCAATGACAAACGATCCTTTCAGGGGGCTAAATTTGTTGCCTGCAAGAATTAAATGTCAGACGGGTGAAGAATGAACAATTAGCAACATTCGCCGAGCGCCAGAGCACAACGTGAGAAGCAGGTAAAATGGGGCCATCGCTGCAAGTGTCAACTTTAACAGTCAACAAAGTCAGGATGAGTCCGGTGAAGTCCGAATGAAAACCGACTCCAAAATGAAAGAGGTGTCGCTTCTGTAGACGGGCGGTGTTGAGACTGCATTTCTCAGCCCTCGGTGACTTTGAAGCACAGATGAGGAAGAAGGCGCATCGAGACTGCTCAACAGACGCTTTGAGGACGTTGGGGTTGGGATGCGCACATTGGAAAATGCTACCGCCTTTTTTTTTCTGCTCTCGAACATCAGTTACATAACAGATCCCCCCCATCGCTCCCTCGATTCAAACGCTGCAAAGCAACACACAAGATGTATAAGGAACGTTTGCACATTAAGGTAAAAAATGCAAATGATGGAAAAACACATCCCAGCGTGGCACTGTTTGTGTGTGCGGTGGGAGGGGGGCATTGCTGGATGTTGGCTTTCATTCTGTCATTTTCTAACAATTCACAGGGTGGATAGGGGGTGGAGGCATGCAAGATAGTAGGTGATGGTGGGCTGATCTCTAAACCCCCCGGTGAAGAAAGACTGGTGTTCAAAGCGGGGGGGGGGGGGCTGCTGTCTCTTCCTGCAGCAGGGCAGAGCCGCAGAGCCACCAAACCGGGAATGGGGAGACAGAGTGAGACTGGATGAACACGCCTGAGAACAAACAGCTTGTACCACACAGTCAGCTGCACTGGTATAACTCGCTGCCTCCAAGATATGGCTGAGGGCTACCCAGAAGCTGCTGTACACACTAAGAAAAAAGTTCCTCGTGATATATTCAACTCACTCACATCTCACAGCTCAGTGGGCAATTTGAAATGCGTGATCCATAGTCGTATTTCCTCCGAATTGTGTCCTCACCTGCCAAATTTGTCCACAACGTACCTTTTTAACCATCTTGGATTCCTGAGGTCTAACTCAAGGATGAAAGCACTTTTTCAAAAAAGAACAGAGCACTGTTTCTTACTGTAAATATTTAAATCACCCTTTTGCATCAATGGAATTGTGTAAATATTTACAAATTGGCAACAATCTGGTGGACTCCCTTCATCAACCTGCTTTTGTCTCAGACTCGGAGTGAGTAAGAAGCCCGGCCTTTTCTTACCGCTCGTAGTTCGTTCATTCTGTGCAATCAAAAAAGGACACTTATCAAAAGGTGCATGTTCACACAGGCACCGGAGGATAGGACAGCAGGCAGGAAATCTGACCCCCCCCCCCACCGTGCAGCACCACAGCCTGTCTATCTGTGTCCCAGCAGCTCTTGGACCCTTCAGAAGACGGGAATGCAGACATGAGCCAAGATGCGCCTTGATCACCCTCCTGTCCCTGATGATTTAAAAAAAGCTGCAAAATAATGAGTCTGGCTGCCCGCTGCCATGGAGACGAAGTGGACCCCAACGTTGTGGGATCTAAGGCTTCCCTTTTCAGCAGCACATAGAAACCCAACACGATCCTAACATTGGTATTTATTGGAGAAATGTGCAAGAAGCATAAAGAAACATTTCACCTCTGCAGTCTAAGGCATAACAAGCCAACAAATTCCCACCACTCTACACATATCTGTACCTGGCAACAGCAACGTGTCAAAATCAGGGTAACGCTGCAGTATAATCTCTTCTTTCACGCTATGTGTGACTGTTACTACAGATCAGATGCATTCACATTATACTGTTATTCAGCCAAAGAAGACTGCTGGACACCAGCCTGGTTTCTGCTCTGCTTACCATCTGTACTTGGCAGAATCAATTCACAACTCAAACAGGGCCCATATGAGCTACCGTTAACGTGGCTGCAATCGGCACATGTCATAAAACAGAAGAAAACAGGACTATCAATAACTGCACTGTACTGTATCCAGTCTAGGTAAGCAATAAATATCCCTCTGTACATATTACAACATTGTTATTGTCTGGAGTCCGACAGGCAGGGTGTGATGCCCTTAAAGTGTCTGTTGAGTGAATCCCGGGGCTTGCGAATCTAGTAACAGGAGACGTCAGAGCAATAATGTCGAAAAGAGGAATTTCTCCCTGCTCAGCTGTGGTCAGGAAAAGCAAACGCTGCAGCTGTTTGGGCCCCGAGTCAAACTGTCGTCTCAGTGTTGGGGGGCAAGTCGTCTCCCAGTAATCACTGCCCTCGTGGTACCATTATCTTTAACTCCGCAGACCTCCGGCGGCTCAGAGCTGCTGATGCTGGCGCCGCTGCCGCTACCCCTGTTAACCGCACCCCCCGCTTCAAAGCGGGAAGCTCACAGCTGTTCTCTGGTCTGCTCTCTGCACGTCTACTTCATATAAACCTTTTAAGACTGCTGTCTACTCTGGTGACGGCCTTACAACCAGAAGGCTGTAGGGTTAAACCCAAAGAAGGACTCAGATGATGTGCCCCTCACCTGAATTGCTTCTTTAAATATCCACAAGTGGGGGGGGGTTAATGGGTGACTTGTGAATAACTTTTCATATATGTGGATTTATGAATTCTTTTCCACCGATCTTTTAAAAATAGAGCTCAGCCTGAAAGTCTCCAGCTCCTTTGTTAGCAGTGAAAGAACCCCAACTGTAAGAGAAATATAAATAAATAAAATTATTGTGCTATTACTGGAGTTGGGTCCTTGCTTTCCCAGAATGCAACCCTGCTTTGCAAATAAAATGATCTCTTCTGAGCAATAAATAATGTATATTCAAGCGCACAAGGAGGATGATCCACACATCAGTGTCAAGAGGACCCCTCTCAGTATAAACACTAACCCTGTACTAAGCAGCTAGTGACTTTTAGGCAGAATTCAGTGAAACTCAAATCTGTGGGACTCTGTTAGGGCGCAACGGGCGCTATTGGGCATAACAAGATGCGACCGCAGAGAGGCCGACTCAGTCATGGTATCGTTCATTTGCCAGCTGGTTGACAGCTTTAAAGGCTCGGATGGAAATTAATCTGGGACTTAAGGAAAGCAGAGACTAGAGCAGACTGCATCCAAGAGAAGGTATGACTTATCATTGTGGAGACTGGATATTTTGGCATTAAGAAGAATTAAAAATAGTAATTATAAAACTAGTTGAACGTGATTCTCGGGATCTTCAGGTTGCGCTCTGCCTCACGGTCCTGTGTTTCCAGCAAGTGTTCCATAGGACCAGCAGTTATTGATAATGGATGGATGAGTAGATGAATATTAGTTTATTCAAAGGATTAGCACAAAGAGCAGCATGACTTCAAAACAGAGAACTTAAAACTTTCAGCACCTACTTTAGATTCCTTCCGCTATTTAATTCCCAGTTAGTGGAAACGGTGGCAGTAAACCTGGCTGCCGTGTTACTACGTGTTTACTGAGTGATGGGCAGGGTTTTGGTTCAAGATCCAAGGCTATATCATATCATATGTTGCCCTGCAGAGACTCATAGAAAAAGACACCCTAACTGTACAAGCGAAAGAGTTAGATTTTCCAGTGTATTAGTACTGAGTCCCACGTGCTGTCAACCCGTTCTCCCGAACCAACTGAAGGATGGGCGGACACTTTGAGGGACACGCACTTTGTCCTCCCCAACCCCTCCACAGACAACGTCCCATACATCACACAAAATTAGGTTTCATTTAATTTGCATGGGAGACATCTCGCTGCAGGACGTTTTAATTGACACAGTTTATTTAATCGATAACTGTCGGCTGGCTCCTATTCTTCGAGAAGCCGAGAGCCGCTTTCATCTGTTTTCTATGTTTCCAAGGAGAGTCGCTGGAATGAGCGTCTGTCACTGCACCAGGATCCACGGTGAGGGCTTGACGTGAGTGATGGAGTATTAAATGGAGAACGACAGCCTGGCTGGGGGGCAGAGGTGGGGATTTGTATGCAGAGAGCACAGTTAAGACAAACTTATGCATCTGTTGCTCAGGAATGGGTTAGGTTGTATTAAAAGGCTCCACCAAACTCACGGCGACAGAAGCAAGTTTCGACTTCACTCTCACAGTCTAATGCATATAAATATTTTATGTGATGCTGCTGTCTGATAAAATGATATTAAACTGCTTTTTTGTAATGGATACAGATTACATTGGAGCATAAGAGAACTAATGTAATTAAGATGTACTTCAAAATATGGAGCGGAATTGCTGTAAATGCATTGATTTAGGATGCCAACACAAATCCCAGCATCCTCCACTGCATCACTAAACTCCACAAAGAAAGGGGAAGCAAATCAACTTTCCTTTGGACATTTAACCGAGAAGCATACTGTGTGGGGGGGGGGGGTCGAAACATACTATGAACTTAGCCAGTTCTGAGAAGGGAGTAAAACTCGTTTTATTGATTTTTTTTTTTGGTTTTTTTTTTTTTAATCAACCCTTATATATCAACCCTTGGACATACATGAAAACCGCCACACGTAAGAGATGTGTAACCGCCTGCGCTTTTGTAATTACACTATTACTGTCTTCAACTGTCCGTACAACAACAAGACATCAGCGACGTCAAGGCTTCCTACAGTAGGAAACAGTTGCACAAGGGAGTGTTCAGACCCAGTGAGGACAGTTTATTGACCAGCTGCCGGGGGACGACGGTACCGAATGCTGAGCTGAAGGCAAGGAACAGTATTTTCACATAAGCCTCACGATTCAAGTTACCAGAGGAATCAGGGCCAGATGTGAAACTAAACATAAACACTGCTATGGACGTTCAAGATGTAAGTTTTTGAAGAAAAAAATAATTTCCAAATTATTTATTTTAACTGAACTTTCTTCACTTATCCATTTTCTAAAATTTTTGTCGGTTGCGGTGACTAGCTGTGGAGGGCAGAGCGAAGACAAGAACAAGTGCACATCCACAGTTTCAGCTCGGCCCCTTCCCACGTGAGACTGGTGGACCGCAAGGGAGGAATCTGTATGCCTGCCTCAGCTTTCAGTCCCAGTCCACTCCTGGACTCAAACTCTTAAGGGCGAAAAAGTGTCAGACACTGAACAATATCCTCAAGGTTAAAGAGTTGTGCCTCTCAATACGTATGGTGCAAAATAGATAAATCAACACCTCAAAACTCAGCCTTCAAAAGAACCCGGGAGGCACATGTTTGACATAGGGATGAGGACACATTCTTTTTAAGAATGGGGTAAAAAGAGCCTCCAGACCACCAAGGATGGGTGGATGGATGGTAAAAAGACCGCTTGATGATTCACACAAACACATCTAGGTCCAAGACATAAGGTACAATTTTCAGCCCATCTCGGTGGTTCCACAGCACGAGATTGGTGGCACTTTTACTACTACTAAAACACACCGCCACACATCAGTAGGCCTACATGTGGGCTTATGGCTGCAGCAATGGAGAAAGTTGATGCTCAGCACAAGGGCCCGTTATCCTTTCCTGGAAATGTGCTAGTGCCTGGCGGCCAACAGCGGCCATACGTTTCATGAGTTTGTAAAGCCTCAGTCACATAATGTCAAAACAATCACAAAAGCCTTTACTCAGTCCTGTCCAATGCGGTGCACCTGCACGCCTGTGGAATGCCTTACTGAGGACGATGGATGAGTCGGACCATCGCTAAAGAGAAACAAACCTGCAGCTCAAGCTGCTCCGTGTATTTTGTGTGAAACCCTGGAAGCTGGAAGGTGAAATCTGGCAGGACAAGCACTGCTCTTAGGTTGCTGACTTTGTCATACAGCATTTCAGTGCTGTTTACAAGGTTTGGCAGCCAGTCTGATTTCATCATTTCTGCTGATACTGATTGCGCTCAAGGGTTTTTTTTTTTACCCAAAAACATATTCAAGTCAAATTGGTCTGAAATACACTGAAAAGCACTCCCTTGCATTTTCAGTAACTGCTGTCCTGATCAGGGTCATAGTAATCTGGAACCTATCCCAGAATCACTGGGCACTAGACAAGGAGAGCTACACCCTTGGTGACAATGACAGTCCGTTGCAAAGTGGTCACTCACGTATTCACACGGGCACACGCACTATGGACAGTTTAGAGTGACCAGTTCAGCTGAAATACATCTTTATTCCATGGGAAAAAACCAGAGCACTCAGAGAAAACCCCTGCAGTCAAAGTGAGAACTTATAAACTCCACACAGACTGAGCCGGATTAGAACCCACAACCAAACAGCAGAGGTTCTGTGAGCCAGCAATGCTGTCTTTTTACAGCAGAACATGAGTTAAACGAGCAGAACGGAGCAGCATCCATAACATCTGCAAACAAAAAAAAGTACTATGTCATACCTTATAAACAAAGCACATACATTTGTTCTTTGCTTTCTTACAAAGAGGTAGGAATATGCAGACAAGCTAAAACAGATGTTCTTCATAATTATCTCTGGATGGTCTCTTCCTGCTCTATTTAGTTGGTTCTTCTTTAACATGTATTTTTCTATGTGATCAACTCGGTGAGGCCTGAAGCCAAACCTAAAGTCATTCAGGAGAGCTAATCCCACTTCATTGCAGGCTCTGCGGGGGGCCTTGCAGATTATATGGGGTTTGGAGTCGGGAGATAAAGGGGGGAAATTATGATGTGGAACTCGAGCGGTGTCAACATCTAGAGGACATTCATTTGAAGGGCGGCGCCGCCAAACAGTTTCAGCAGCAGGGAGACTGCAGTGGGCTCTACATCTGCCAGGGTCCGCAGCTGGCAAGGAAAAACCCTCTATTTACAGACGGCGTCCAGTCTTGTGGCATCACGGTGCTTGCGGGCCCCGCCCAGCAGAATGAACCGCAAGCCCATGGGTGTCATTTTGTCCATCTACTGCCTCAAATGGAAGAGAACAGTGAGGCTGTGATTTTGAGTAAGTGATGCCCAGACCTCCTGCCGGCCCGTCCTCCCCTTCCATTACTAAGCCTTTCTCATTTTCCTCAAATTCAAGCTGCCTTGGTTGGTGGAGACGCAATTGCTATGGTTACATCATCCCTGTTTCTGGCTGCAAGCTGCGACCGCACACGCAATTTCACCTGTGGTGCAGGAAGTTGTGCTGCGTAGGAGGTCATCTGCTTCGGTGCTGTCCAAACAGCCTTGGAACCAACATTCAAGGCAAGACACCAAAATGAAATTTAAGATCTTAAACACCATGTATGCCAGTATGCAAATGAGGATACAGCCAAAAAATGGAATAACATTAGTCTGAAAGAAAAAAAAATGCACAACAGAGTGTAGCAGCTCAAAGTGAAGCTAAATAGATAAACTGTTATAAATTTTTCAACACAGAAACATTTTCCAGATTATTTAAGCGCATTTCCTTAACTTAGCCATTTTCTATCTTTGTTTGTTGCAGCGAAAAAATTACCCGTATTTCTACCCCTAATTGACAGGTGGTAGTAAAATACATTCAAAAGGTGTCTACAGCCTTTGTCTGGTGTTCAGGAGCGTTGGTCTTTATGTTTATGAGATGAAATTATGGGATGAATAATCAGCATTAAACATGTCTGAGGAGGTAATGTATGGTTATTCAAAAAGAAATGACCACTTTCATAAATGGAAACACTCGGTATCACAAGAGCACGCAGTTTAAGCCAAACTGTAGTCTTTTTTTTTGGTTTCAGTAAAATAAACTTACAGGATGATTGTAGAAGTAACAGAATGAACCACTATTCTACCTGCTAACCTCCACATTCACCTCACTCTGTTTTCTGTGGTGTGTAGAAATCAAATGTAGATTGGACTCCAAACTGTGGAGTTACCCTTCATTTCTTCCAGTTCCTCTACAATCTGATCTAGACTGCATGTTCATATGATACCTGCTTTGCAGAGTAATAAAAGTATGAATATTAAACTTACCCTGAAATTTTTACAATCGTTTTAAGTTAGTTTTAATTATATTATAGTCTCAAGTTAATGAGAAACGTCAAAGTGTTTTTAAATATATTATAGGTTTATCTGAGACTCTTACAGAGTACTGCAACCAGTAGATAAATCAACGGGCGTCAATATTATTAACCTTTCAGTTGTGCAGGTAATAAAGTTTGAAGTGGCCAGAAGCTAATGAATTGGGTGATCAGGTCAGCTGTGTAGGAGGTTGTGGAAATTATTGTTTTTTTGGCAATTTTAAAAAAATAGTGATGTTGTTTGAAGTTAGTAAAAAGCAAATGTTGCAGGCAATTTTTAAAATTTATTATAGCTTTAGAAGTTTTTATAGAACCTAACCAGCGAATAAACTGAGTGATGTCTGTATTAGAATTTATTTATTGTGCATTAGCGGCAAAAGTGACTTTGGATTTACGACACCTGAGTTACAAAAAGTAAAATTTACGCATAGCAATAAAAGAAGTGGTTTCCAGCATGTTGCAGTTATTTAGTTGGCAGAAACCAAAGAGCTGAAAAAGAAGCGGTGATCGATGTGAGAAGAAACACAAGTTCTAAGGCCTTGTTGAGCTCCTCTTCCTCCTACGGGGTGTGTATCATGAGACGGTGCTCAACATCACAGTGTCTCTGTTTGGGAATGGGGGACACTTATGTAACACTAACAGGATAGCGGTTAAGGTGCAGTGATGATTAATGGCACAGAGGCTGCTGGTCCAACTCCTAGAAGATGCCGTGGTACCTCACCATTGAGCAAGGAACTTAAACCTAAAATGCTTGCATAAATTTAAAATAGCAATACAGAAATGATTTGTGAAACAACAACGGTGTAATTAGATACATAATTATATGGTCTGCAGCCCACAGAAGACAGAATGAGCTGTGGTTCAGCAGAATGTAGGGGTCACCAGTGGTTAATGCTGTTACTTCCACTAGAAGGGCACAGGTTTGAATCCACCAACTGTAGTACCTCTAAGCAAGGTGCTTAGTGTAAAACTGCTAAAAATAGAAATAACTCAGGTGTCTACGTGGGTGAATCACTGCAACTAGCTTAATATTTTAAGTCACTTTGGAGAAAAACATCAACTAAATGAATAAATGTAACACGGAACAAGCCAACACAGACCTTCATCACATCCCAAAAAGAAGGTGCGTTCAAACCCACAACCGTCTGCTGCTCTGAGGAGGAGCTCCACGGGTGTGACAGCAGGTACACGAGACTCCGAGTGCCCGGCTATTGTGTGACATGACCACCGCCTCCTGCCACAGAACCAGCAGCAGCATTTTGGAATTGAACGAGGATGGGCCCACATGCACCTGCTCTACGGAAGGGAGGAACAGGCAGATATAGCGCCCCCAACTGATCAGCCAGTTAGAAATTAGACTTAACTGCCAAAAAACAGGGGAAAAAAAACTAAAAAGCTCTTATACCCAAGGCAAGACACACAAGCTACAAAACACTGCATTGGACAAGTATTATTCACATTGAGATCCTGTTCAGAACCAGCTATATCTAGGTGTTAGAAAACTGCTGTCCCACAGTGTATTTATCCAATGGCCCATAGAAAATAAAATATTTCAATGCATGAAAAGCAATCTGCTACATTTAGGAGTTAAAACATACGTGGGCCCGCCCCTGGAAACAAACATATTATGCTGACGTCCGTTTTTCTCGATGTCCTTCAGTAAGCGATGTTTTCAAAAACTCAGTCTTTCTGAGCCCGTAACTAAAATGTGCATATTAGTCATGGTCAAATTATACTATAAATAAGAACATAAAAAGAAGACAGAATCATACTGGTTTAGGCCACTAGCTGACTGAAGCCTTTGGGAAAAAAAAATCACAATGCTGCCAACATTGACATTAACAAAATGGGGTTTAGTGAAGCATGGAAAAAGCCTGATCAAGGCTTCTTACCAACAGAAGTTCTCATGTTGTCAAAGTGTCATGCAGAGTTGATGTGCAGCAATGTGAGGGAGAAAGAGGGAGACCACTATTCCAGAATAACAGCGCAGTCCTGCTCATTTACACACAACAGGCTGTTTGCTGGCCTGCACACACACGTTATTATCGTTACACAAGCAGAAACAGAAAGAAGGTGAAACTAAATCAATCGTATTAGATACTATATTATATTTCATACTACAAGTTGATTCCATTCTTAGAACATGCGAGCAACAGTGCTCAGAAAGTTCTGAGAGCACAGATGCCCATCCATGTCCTGGCAAAGTGTGTCGATCACCTTTCCAGAATGCTCAAAATGCCGCTAAACATCTAGCAGCAAAATCGCTCAGATGTTCTTCTTAGAGAAAAATTTTTTTTCCCTTTTTTGTGCTTTATCGCCCGGCCGCTTGGTTTCTAATCATATCCTGCTGCTGGGAGGGAGCGCCGCTCTCAATCTGTTCACAGATCTGGAATTCATGTCATGCCCACTTGGCTTCCGTCACGTCAGAGCTGCAGATGGCAGGGTTACAAAGCAAAGCTGCAGACGTAGGACCGGGCACGGCGGACCGGGTCAAACAGGGAGGAAGGCTTTACAGGAGAGGTCTTTCAGGACCACTCCCTCCACTAGGACACATTTTCAACCCACAATGATGTTCTCCGGTATCCATTTTTACCCCCTGGTGCTGTACTCCTGAGATCTTACCCTATAACCCACTGGTCACAAGCACACCGTCTCAAAAACCGTACTCCAAAATGTTAAACCTTTTTCACAAAAGCACAGGCTCACATTCCAGAACTGTGAGGCAAGATTCACACGTTTATCAGAGTTTTGCAGATGAGCATGACAGATATTTTGCTTTATCATATCTTCACTTCACCAGGAATGTACAAGAGGAACGTGATTTTGTGAATTCCCCAGCTACGCAGAGCACAAAATTCACTTTGCTGCCCACTGGGAGCCACGTGCCGGTTGTCCAAGAGTTCCCAAAAGACAGCGTGAGGTTGGCAGATTGATTGGACATAAATGATTCTCACCAAATGAGCAGGAGCATAGAACACATCACCCCTGAAAGAGGTTTTTTCAGCAAATCTCACGCTACTGCTGTGTTTAAATCCAATGGTTGGTCTGTGATCAGTAATTAAATACAACATGACCAGAATTTGGTAGCAAAAGCTGGTCCATGGAGGTCATCCCAGTCCCAGAGTCCCACTGTGGACACAGCACCTGCACGATGGAGACAATATGAGATTCAGATTCTGGCTGTAACTCTGACTCCACACCTCCTTCCGGCAAAGAGGGCACTTTGGGGTGTCATGAATCAAAGGTATACCGTATAAGCAGTTGGGAACAGATTCAGGTAAGTGTGCGCATGCAAATTTGCAATTTGACCTACAGTGCAAAGTGTGTGTGAGTGAGAAAGAGAAAGAGGAAGGCAAACATATGGGAAGATAACACACAAGTACTGAGGGAACCTGGGGCAATGCGGTCCGACAAACTTGGCCATCTCTCCTTTACATATTTATGGCTATGTCAACCAAAGAAGACCAGGGGCCTGGCTGCACTGGGATGTGGGGGTGGTGCAGATACACATGTCTCTCAGCATCACACCAAAGCTCCCAGCTCCAGCAGCAAAACACGACCTACAAAGGGGGGACGGTGGATGAGCGATCAGGAACTGAAGACAGAACTGGTACTGTTCTGCAGGAGCTTTAAGTCAGATAAAGTGCAGGTTTGTCAAAATCAGCCCCAGTTTCATCACGAACTCCGTATAGTGAAGCTAAAATGAAGGTAATTGATCAATGTACCTTCAAGTATGAGAAAAGTTAATGGGTAATTGAACGTATAAAAAGGCTGTTTGGAACCCAGCACCTCCAGAGAATTGTTTTGTATCTGGTGTATCCAACAAGGACAAATTCTGGACCTCAGTGAGCCAGGAGCATTTTCTGTTTGACTTTATAAAGTGGTGAATAAAAGGTATTCAGAGCTGTTTCTTTAAGTCATAAAAAGGACACTGGATACCATGACAACATTAAGGTTTCAGTTCAACGAAGAACGAACGGACCAAACTGCGACTGCCTCAGTCCTGATGCTGTAAATCTGCTGGAACCATGCTATGTAAAATACACCTGCAGCAGCAGATAATGTAGTGGTTAAGGAGAAAGTTAAGATTTTAGGTTCCAGCCCCATATGTACGTCTGATGTACCCCGGATCGAGAGACTCTGATTTGCTCTAGAAAAATAAACAGCTGTATAAATGAGTCAAATATTATGTCTTTGGGCAAAAAGCACCTGCTACACAACAAATTAAAATAATAACAATAATACAGGAAGCAAGTGATGGCAGACAGCAACCAGCCCTCACAAGAAAGTAATGACACGGCTGCAGGACTCGGCCTCCTTCTGTCGTTTCTGTGACCAGCCACATTTCCGTTGTTAAAACAAGTGTATAGAGTAAAAATAGTGTTCACTGCCTCACACACATCTGCATACAAGAAATATAAAAGCAGACATGGATTGACTGTGGTTACAATAAGACTGTGGTCGATGAAAGGAAGCAGGTGCGTGTGGAGCATATAGAGCGCATAGAGCTGAAAAAAAGGCCATCTTACAGCAGTCTTACGCGCACTGACCTTTATATGTTTATTATCAAACTCCCAAAAAGCACCTAAGCAGCAATTACAGCAAATATAGAGAGATATCACTCTATCGGGGTGTACAGGAACAGGGTGAGCACGTGGGATCTCACTCTTCCTAAAGCAACCTGCATTAACGGCAGAAAAGGCAAATTCACTGGTTGCCATTAAATCTCAAAGGTAGTAAAGGGACAACAAAGGTGTAGTGAACAGGGACTTATAACCAAACAGCCCCTGGTGCTCCGCTGCAGGAGCTGAACTGCACGAGCAGCATGTCCAACAGCTAAAAAAAAAAAAAAAAACACTGTGGTGTTTTGATGTTTTCAAATAAAAAACGTTGTTTCAGCATTTTTCCCGCACAAGGACCGGGACAAAGAAGCACAAAACAGCCCTTTTGCCTCCTGTTAAAAACAAAATGCACTTTATAGCCCCCCACATCCTTACCATGACGCAAGAAAGTGATTTGGAGCCAGTAACAAGAGCACTTGAATCAGCACTAGTAGCACTGCCTACTTGACAGTGTTATTGTTTACGAATGTATGAATCGGGTTTCCTATCAAGTTCAGGTGTTTTCTGGCATTTTAATTTCACTGTTATGCGTGTCAGCTTGCAGGGGTCCTGTGAATTCACAAAATTATCTGAAGTTACTGGACTGTAATCCTGTCTAATGTGCTCCAAAGCACTCAATGCAGCCAGTGAACAGGGTAATTTACTGTGAATTGAAGCTCGTACCCTCAGATTTTTTTGGACAAAATTATCTGTGCATTTTCATAATAGCCCTACCCCATGCGCCATTGGGCTTGCGCATCATGACGATGGCCAACACATTTAAAGTGCTAATTTCAGACAGAAGAGTAGCGACAGCGTGTCAGAGATTGAATCCGTGTCTCTGTACACGACAAACACGGCTGTCAGCCGTATTTAAAGCACAAGCCGAGAGCGGGAAAAAAACCCCGGTGGTGTTTAATTTGTTGTGCAGCCAGATATCCCCTTTTTCAATTAGGTTCACCTCATATTAACAGTTTATTCAGTTACTCTGTTTACATTTGTAGCTGTATTTATAATTTAAAAGCATGAACACCTCCTAATTAAATCTAATCATACAGCCGGTGGGGTAAAAAAAACTATAAATCAGATGGTACGCTCGGTAGCTTGAGCTCAGTATGAGGGTGTCTTTAATTAAAACATCGGGGCTGTGAATCACCCCTTACAGCCTGCTGACCCCCCAGCGGGAACACGACAGGGCCCTTGGTGCAACATCGTGGCTAAGAAGCGTAAACTGCACGTTCTAATGGATAACATCTTGCCAAAAATGTGCAAGATTCTGTTGATCTGCAACTGTTCTCACACATACACCTGCACCCCTATTTACACCCTTCCTGACAGAAGTTCTCTTGTTTTTTTAGACCAAAAAAAAAATCATTTTGTTTTTTTTTTTATAGTAAACATTTTTTTCCATACTTTGGAAAAATTGTTTTCCTGCTTAACCAGGCCACGTCTTCAAACAAAAGTTTTTTATGCAAAAATATCTAAAACTGCACTTTTTTAGGTGAAAACAATTCATGTTACAACGTCTTCCAGCTGAACTCTGTAACAAAAAAAAACTCCCCCTCTGTAATACATTATTATTTTTAAAAGCATTATGTGTCTTGCTTGCATTGTCCCTACTGTGTACCCACAGCGACTTGTCTGCACTAAAGTGCCTGCGTTCTACATATTACACCATTTACGTTAGGAAAACCGAAAATATCTGAACCTACGAGCAGAGAAATGTTGAATAACCTGTTGGGTGCGAGTGAGGGGGATGTACTATGGCTTTGCATCCAAATGCTAAATGTCTGTTGCCGCACAAGAAGAGAAACAGGGAGAGTAATGATGTTTGCTATATATGTGTTTTTGCGGCACTTTAGTGATATTGTGAGAAATTAGTTGAGTTTTTTTTTTTGGGGGGGGGGGGGGGGTTTGAAAAAAAAAAAAATTTTTT
>UFQX01000409.1:1499733-1546670 GCA_900497675.1 Arapaima gigas | reverse complement strand
GGGGGGGGGGGGGGGATTGAAACATAATATAATTTTTCCTGTTTAAAATAATAGGAAACGGGCTCCCTATTTGCATTTCCCTGGTTTAAAACGGATTAAGAAAGCAAAGCAGAGATCGGTGTACATAAATCTCAAACACTGAGAAGCTACAATTGACCCCCTGTTACTCTCTGTCTACCATTTCTGTACACAGTAAAGCACTAATGACAGTGCTAAATGGTCCTGGAGAGTCCAATTTTATTTGCCAAGCCCTTTGTTTTCATGTCGCCAGGAACTTCATACACCCGCTGTTATTGTGAATGAGCATTCGCACCAGGCGTGTTTTCAACACCGCCACTCGGATAGCAACATCAAGGGTAGCGTGTGGGAGGTGCAGGAGGACAGTCTTCTGTGTTTGTTTCACAAGGGCACCTTGTGTTTGTAGGTTGGGTGATGATGGGGGAAGGGGGGGTTCCAGCACAGCCAGAGGAGATGGTGACAGATTTGATGCCTTTTAAGATGCTTTGCTCCTGGTGCGGTGAAACGGGCTTTTATGACTTCCGCCGTCAGCTCCTGCTGCTTTCGTCAAAAGTGGGCGTCACAATGATCGTCCTGCATGAATATCAGTCTGTTCCATTCATTTATTCAGGATGTACATAATTTGTTGGTGTTATGACGACTGTACGCAAAAGGTGTAATGATGCCTTTTCCTTCCCCTGCTGTAACAGACAGGAGAACCAATGGCTGCACATAAGGACAGCTCACTGGACAGAAAGCAGCAGAACTTTAGGCCAGTTGATATAATTAAAGTTCGTGTTAAAGGGTTATAGAGGAGCTTTCAGTGTTTTAAGTGAGAGTTAGAGCTGTGTGCTCCGGTATCTGAGAGAACAATGACTGTAGTTTGTTAAAGTTTTGTGTTGGTTCTTGTGTTTTACTTTCTACTTCTATTTGTTAACCAGTACAGTTTCCTTTCATACGGACACACTTCAACTGTGGTGTGTTATAACTACAATAAAAGTGGGGAGCAGTGATTAGAGTTGTTGCATTTCAACAGATTATTACTTTCATGGATGCGAAAGCAAGACAGAGTGTGCTGTGCTTGAGGAGAGATTTAAGGACACCACGGACAGCCAGGAAAACAAAAACATGGACACTGGATCTACTCAAACTGTCAGGACAGTCACTGGAAGCACAGATTATGAAACTGAGCTTATCACGCACTACTTTGGATGTGTCAACTGGCTTCTCTTGAGAAGATGGTAATGCTTGAAAAAAAATCAAAGGAAGCAGAACATAATCAACAGTTATTTGGATGGGCTCAATCACAAAGATGACTGATGCACCTCTGTCAAGCCTGAGACCCAAAGTGGAGGTCGGAATTTTCTAGAAGCACTCTAGTTATATGGTTGTCAAGCTGATATCGAGTCAAGGGCACTTAACAACAACAAGTACAGAACTCCCTGCTCATTGAAAAGACTGCTGACTGTTGGAATCACTGCATTATAGTAACTGTGAGCTCAAACTGTCTGTAGGCCAGAACCAAATTTGCAAACAGATGCAGAAGGTACTTTGTTTAACAAATCTCATCATCATGAGAAAGAAATATAATCAGGAAAAGTAAAAGAGATGTAATCTGTCAAAGTGTCCTCAACATTAAGCAACAGTCAAAAGATCCACCACAGAACACCAAGATGATCAGTCAATGAACACATTTCAGATGGATGAGACAACAGCTTGGCGTTTCTGTCAAAGCTATGAAATTTACATTTCGATATCAGTCAGGTCAGGCATCAAGAATCTGCTTTACTGGTTAACTGTGACCAGACGGTCATAATCTGAGAGACAACGGCAGGAAGAATATTGTTCATATTGGTCTATGTCGTGATTTTACAGGTGCTTCTGAAAGATGAACAGACACACAGGTCTGGATGACTCTGTCATAGGCAAAATAATTCAAATCAGGTTTTTAGTCATTACAACAGCTGCAAACAGACTTCAAAAATTCTTATAACCATATGCTTTAAAGTTTGTTTGGCTGCTTTACAGCTATTGAAGCATTCACTCTAAAACTAACACAGGTGAGCATCAGTTACATGCATCACGAAACATTTCTAATAAAGTGCTGTTGTGTTTAATCCCTTCAGCTCCTCGCTCAGACCAGTTCACTTTGAAGTAGGACTCTCAGTTGACAGCGCCCTCTAGTGCCAGTCCTATGGCTCTCACCTCAATGTCTCCATGGGCCTCAAGTTGTGTTTCCAAGTCATTCGCCCTGGCTGTTTCCCAAAACTTTAGGGAGTGAGCCCTCACGTTCCTTCTCTCTCTTCAGCGAGGGTGATGTATCTAGACAGCAAGGAAGAGAAGAGAGGAGGGGTATTGAATTCAGTGAAAGAAACAGATCCCACAGACATTCTTAATTTTTTATGAGTTTTTCCTTTTTTGACGCAGCCGCTCTTCAGGACATGGTTGTTTGCACTTCCCGAATGTGAAGAACCTGACACAAATAACAGATCTTTGAACAACACTTTGTATAAATATGCATCGATGTTGCCTCTGCAGAAACAAACAGTTGAGGAACAGTCCAGGTTGCCAACAGGCTAACTCGTCGATAACTTTTTTGCGTGCGTGCGTGGTTTTTTTTTCCTTCCCCAAATCAAATTCGTTTCACCCACCACCTCGTGCAGTTCTGCAGTTACTCTCCTCCTTTTCCCTGCATGCATGATGATGCCATCTGTGCACGACACCACGGCAAGCTGCCTCCTGGTCAGGCGAGATGCTGCCTGACACCTGATGGGAGCGGAGCAAAGCCTTCAACCACGATATGACTCTCTGATTATGGAGATCGCGAAGCATCACAAAACCCCTTTCGTTAGACATGTCTTTTGAAATAGTAAGAAAATTAGAGAATTTCTGTCTTAGATGCAATCTCAAACGCATCACAAGCATAACAAAGGGGGATACATTGAACCAAAAATGTAACGCGTGCCCCTATAACTTGAGCATACAGTACTGTGCAAAAATGTTAGGTATGCAACTTGAATGTGTGTTGAGAAGCACAGGTAGATTCTTATCTACCATCAGGGAGGTTTCTCATTGCTCTCAAATTCATTGTGCAGCCTGAGAATGACCTCAAACACCCAACCTCAGTCATACACAACTATCTTGATCAAAAAGAAGGAATCCTGCAACAGACGGTCTGGTCCCCACAGAGCCCTGATCTCAGCATGATCGAGTCAGTCTGGGAGGACATGCAGAGACAGTCAAAGTCTGCAGAAGAACTGTGGCCGGTTCCTCAAAACGTTTGGAAGAACCTACCAACCTCGACCTTAAACTGCATGCAAGTTTGCGTAAGAGAATCGGTGCTGTTTTAAAGTCAAAGGGTGGTCCCACCAAATACTGATCTGACTGAGGTTTTTTTTGTCTACTGCACTTTTTAGAAGGTTTATTGAGTGTTCATGGCATTATTTCTGGAACCATCCTCGCTTTATAGCATTTTTACCACAGGTGCCTAAGACTTTTGCACAGTGCTGTACATCCTTTCATTATTACTCCAAATGTTCCCGGCCCCCCTTACAAAAAACAAGTTGGCTAATTCCAACTATGTTCTCCGCACCCACCGATAAACACTAACAGTGACCACCACCTTGACATGTCCGGAGGCTCTGCCACCCAGAAGCAGGACTCGCACACGCTCAGTAGAGACAAAGCGAAGAGGTCACACGCTAAGTCAACCCAGAAGCGAACCAACTGGGCAAAAAAATATTTGCCGATGCAAAGCCGGCCTTTCTGAAGCAAGCAGGCGACTGGCCCTTCCCTGGTGTGCAAGTAGCCCCTGCAAAGGGAAGTGCTGCAAAGGGAAGTGCTGCACAGGGTCTGTGGCTGGGATCACACGGCCACACCACTGAGCCGCGCTTCACTAGTACACACACGTGGTCGCGGTCATAAACAACACGCCTGGCGTCACTCGCCGACACGTCACTTCCCGCAGACTTTCTGACACACGTTTCCAGAGTATCACTGCCTTGTGAAACTGCCGGGCTTCCTTACTGACACAGCGAGGCCGCTGGGCCAGTGTGTTTAATGTGTTTGCGTACTTTCGGGTTTAAGATTAAAACATTCCTACTTCCCGGAACAGCGTTCATCCAAACATTCAGAGAAACTTCAATACACACTTTGATCACCCCAAAATGTTCTTCTTAACACCAGTTGTTCCATAAACTACTACCATTAAATACTGTATATGGATGACATTTCCCTTTTTTCCTCTGGAGGAAAATTATCATTGTTTTATATGACAATTCAGTCCAAATTTGAGGCGACTGACTTTTTGGATTCTCTCCCACCAGGGTAACACCTCAGGTCTGTGAAATACTGTAAGTTTTACCTCACTATGCTAATGTTTTTGCTATTTGTCGGGGGTATCGGTGCTGTGACCCAAGATTCAAACATAGTTTTACGACGTATACAGTAGGGCTGTGACAACTTATAAAATATTGTAACGACTCAAAATATGAGTAAGAACAGTTAAAGATGTTAAACAGAAATGAATAAGCGCAAATAGTGGGGACACCTTGGGGTTGTTTGAATACTGGGGTAACCCGCTCGCTCCGGCTCTGGTGTACAATTCTAATCCCAACTCAAATAAAATATATCCTTTATGCTATTTCCAAAGCTCGTATCGGCTCTTTTATGATGTTATTATTAGTTTGTGTGCCATTCTGCTCTAACACACCCAGGGTCGGCAGCTCCGCACCCGCCTTCGTTCGTTCCGTTCCTTCCGCTGTCGCAAACTGCCGCAAAGTGTCGCAAACGCCCGGAAGCGTTTTACGGCTGCCGCGAAGGAGCAAAAACACGTGTGCGTCTCCTCGCGTCTGCGGCGCAGTTGCGTTGGTGAGTTCGAACCTGAAAAGACTGTATTTTCGTTTACCTCGAATTTTTTACATTAAGAAACGAAAAAGTTCGTTTCAAAGCTGAAATCGCCCGTAATGCCGATTAATTCCTATGGATGTTTTGAAAGAAATGTGACATGTTGGCTGGTTCTACGCTAACAGAGTATCAGTAACAGGTTGGAAGGCCATCAGACTATTATAATGTAATAAGGGTATATGAATAAACGTGCGACAGAATTAGTGAATTATTGATTTATATGTATGACTTTATGAAGCACACGTTCCCCGACAGTATTTTGATAATAAACTATCAGTCTCTTCTAATGTGTAGCTATCGTAGTGTGGAAAGTATAAAGTGTTGCGTAACCAGAGTCTGGAGGTCCTATAACCAAATATTAACCAAACAAAATGCAGCTCGCTCCAATTCCAGGCAACTCATAAGGTTAGATAAGATGGTGTCTTGCTTGCATCTCACATGTAGGTTGTCTTGATTCCTGTTTTTTTTTTTTTTTTTTTAAGAAAAAATGGCAAAGAGCTTGCGGAGCAAGTGGAAGAGGAAGATGCGTGCAGAAAAGAGAAAGAAAAATGCCCCAAAGGAGCTGGCACGGCTGAAGGCCACCTTGGGCATGTCTGCGGACGGGAAAGGAGAGATCACCATGAAGGATGTAGAGGAGGTTGCCACGGTGGTATCGGTGGACAAACTAAAGCCCAAAAACGTGGATGTAGAAATGGAGGGTAATGACGGTGAGTTTTTCGGTGATCAGTGTTCTTTAAGATGCTAGCCAGCTCATCGGTTATGGTTTGACTACATGCACTGAAGTTTCTGGTTGTATTCTGTGAGATTCTGTGAACACCTTAAGCATCCTAAGCAATTCTAGTTTTCTGCCCACAGACACCACTACAAAGATGGAAATGGACAGCAAACGGGGGAAAAAGACACAGCTGGACGAGCATGGACAGTACCCGTCGTGGATGAACCAGCGGCAGGCTAAGAAACTGAGAGACAGACGCAATGCAAAGAAAGGAAAGGCTAAAAAGAAAAAGGGGGTTGCCTGGTGAACGGACATCCACGTTACTGTTCAAACAGAGCTGTAAAATATTAGAGTACATTCGGAATTTTTCCATTACAATATCCGTTGATCCCGTTATCTTCACTTTTTAATGTATGTAACAAAAATGTATGTACGAAATGAAAAATGTTCTTTTTATTTTCTGCCTGTGAGTATTTCAAATATATAAATGTGTATAACAAAGCGCTATAAGCTTTCCTTATATTACATTATATGAAACTGCATTTGAAGGCCAAAAATAAACTAAAAGCTTTGCGGAATTCAAGCAAACCACCCAAACCTACTGGCCAACCTATATCCATCCAAAGTCTATCCTCAGTTTTACACACAGTTGCAATAATACTCCAGAAAAATAGTGAAAGGGTTATTTCTCGGGATTATATAAGAAGAAACAAAAAAACAAATTTTAAACTTTCTTGGAGAAAATAATGCAGAAAATAACGGAGGCAGTAAAGTGCCGGCGAGCCTCCTTGTAGTGGTGTTCTGAGTAAGTCATATCAGCGCCTTAGTCATAACTTTTTGCATATAATTCACAGTAGTGTATGTTTCAATTACAGCAGTGATTTCATTAGGCATATTGCATGTTCATAACATGTTTAATTAGGATATACATGTGTAGCATACAGTACCGTAGTAAAACACATTGCCCCCACCCTATATTGGGTGGAAAAATCGAGGATAGACTTAGCAAGTGACACAGTAATAGTTCATATATTCTCAGAGGTAGAGTTTGGTTTTCTCTTCCACATAAAAACAAACAAAAAAGATTCAAAGTTTTCACCTTTAGGAGTCCCAGACTGATGTGAGTGAGCATTATTAATGGACATAGGAGTGGTGGTTCAATGGATCACCTGCACAAAGCAGGCTGGGAAATAACCGAATTGCCCGTGGCAATATCCCTTCCACCATGCTTCGTCTGTCATCTCGATGTTCGTAATAATGTCTGTCACGCTGAAGGAGATCTCATCTTCTTCCTCTGCATGGGAGTGGACAGGAGATAACATTTGTAAATTCGCTCATATTGAGCACAGTCCAAGATGAGAGGGTCCTTGAGGGCACTAGACAGAAGACAAAAGACTACATCTCCTAAAGTAGGGAAGGACGAGCAGTGAGAACTATTTGCTGTCAGAAATGAACTGCCAAGTACAGGTTGTATTTGTGATAGTTGCAAACGGCGCTGGCTAGCAACACGTACCCCCACGGTAGTTGTACATGGCCACTGCTGTTGTACGCCGGGTCAAATCTTCATAGTCACTTTCATCCTCTGCACAAAATAAAAGATGGACATCTGATTTATGGTCCCCTCTGTATGGTGTCCAACTTACTAGGCTGTTATCCTAAACCTGCTTTATCAATTCACAATGAAAGCTCCTCCTCACTTTTGCTGCCCAGATTTGACTTGCTCACCTTGCACAGGGGCCTTTCTCATGTCCTCATACTCCCCATCCTCTTCTGAATTGGCTGCCAGGCCTCCCACTGCTGGACCTGAACCACTGGTCACCTGCAATCCCTGCTGATGACAGATTCCGGAAATAATCAGGACAAGTCCGGAATGGAGACTGCTAAGGCTGTGAAAAGATGCAGACACCTGTGGTAGCGATTCTTCTCTGAGGGTCTTGCACAAAGGAGTAAAGGCTCCAGGGGTCTTTGTGCCATTCAAGACAAGGGGTGTCCACTGCCTTTCCTCCCTTCTGCTAGTTGGTGCCTGAAGTAAAGGGGAAATATGGTCATTCCAGAGAATCTGAACACTCCTTTCAGCCCCATCTATACCCTAGTAGCACCTCTCCGTCGTCATTGGATTTCTATGCGTTACCGACGTTAGAGGTGACCCCTCGTGAGTGCAATGTGTTCCTGGGAATCGGCCACTAAAGGGAAATCTCTTAAGTCAGACATGTTATGTGAAAGTATTGCTGCAAGATGGGGCATTATGGGAAGTGAGTGCATTTTAAAGAAGTGCCTGCTGCTCATTTGTGCTGTTATGTAATAAATGGAAAAATTCCGCAACACTCGGGTCTTGTTACTCATTAAAAAAAATGGAACTTGGTAAAAGGTATATAATAATTCCACACATACATGCAGAAGTCAAAGACTCGTATCTTGGGGATATCGGTGTACCTTTTCCCCGGTAACTAAGTGTAAACGGTTCCCATAAATGGCTCATCTGAGAAACCACAATCAGTTTCCCCAAAATATTTGAGTGTTTCAGATATTTCTTTGTGTGATAAAGAACATTTAAAACACCAATTACTAAATAGCTAATGAGGTAATATGTTTTTGTGTGTTTATATCCAGTTACTTCTTTTTATTTAGTATTATACATTATGTTTTTTCCTTACTATAAGTAATTTCTCTGATATGGTTCCGCTTCACTCGGATGCCGGGAGTTCTAAACTCAAATACCGATCCAGTTATTAATATATATCACGAATTTGGAAATGAAAATATACCGGGGTACAGATGTACGTAAAATTTCAAGTTTTCCTGTTTCTGTCTCTGTTGGGTCTAACTGTTCTCCTGATCTCCTGATGCCCCAGGTCCATCAGATTTCTCACATCTCCATAGCGGAAAGTCATCCGAAAGGGCGAGAAAAAGGGTGCAGTCGAGACACTCTTTTACTGCCCAGCTTATACAAAACCTGGATTTGGCTGTAGTCGTACAACCCTGGTCCACATTACACTATTTATATAAGATCTCAAAGACAGCCGTTTGTGGAATTACAGTGTTGAACGTGTTTGACTGTCAGTGTGTGAGCTGTTGACTTTGGCGTCATCGAGAAGAGTGCCTGTATTTGCTGCCGAGTCTCCTCCTGCTCTCTCTTCTGCCTCTTGGCTCTGTTCTCTTCCACCCGTCTCCTGCTGTCTTTGTCCAGCGCTTGCGGCAAGTTCTCAAATTGGACTCTGCGGGTCGCTGCCCGTAGACACAAAAAAAAAAAAAAATTCTGAAGGCCCAAACCAGGAAGCAGCCCAGTCTCCAAACAGACTAAAGCTCTGCATGAAGCAGCAGTTAATGGACATTTACATACAGAAAAACCATCATCTCACCTTTCTGAGGCCTCTGCTGGTCTGAGGTTGTTGTGCTGTTACTGAGAATAAAAACCTTTTCTTTCTCCACAACAAACTTCACCCCAAACATCAAGGGACATTCTGGGAGTCAAAGGGAAAAAGACACGAGATGAGAAGTCGAAGAAATAAGGTAGCAACACTTGGCAAAAGTTTTTTTGTGTATCCTCTCCTTGCCAATAGGGGGTGACCTCACCACTCCGACACTGTGGTTTTTCCGCTTCTGCTCTGCTGTTCTTTCTCACAGCGGTCTTGTCTACCTTCTCCTTTAGCTTCTGCACTGAGAACTTCGCTCCCAACCCCTTTGAATTTCCTAGACGACAGACGGAAGTAAGCAGGTTATGAAACAGGTCGGGTGGAAGGAAGGATTTCAAAATCATTTTGAAATCGGTCGCCTTTGATGTATTAGTTGGAAGAAAGTTGGTGCTGACCTGAAATTGCGTCCTGCTGGTGAGGGTGGTTTTCCACAAAATCCTTGCACTTAAATTCCATGATCAGCTGCAAGGTAAACCAAGAAGAGACCAGTTGCACTGCATGATCACAGGGGGATGACTTAAAACTGCAATGCAAGTTTCGAGCAAAATTTGGGTCAATTTCATCATTTTTACATGTCCCTATTAGCGTCAGGTAATGTATTTTTGCAGTTGTTCTAGAATAACATTTTCTTTATACCTCAATGATGTATTTCCAGCATAATGCACTTTACACCATATGTCAAGCCTATGAATGGCTGGACCTCGGCTCCTCACCTTGTCCACCTGGTGCTTCTGCATCCCCAACCTTCCCCCACACCCCAGTGCAGTATGAGCCTGTGAAGAACACACCTCCATCCGCTCTGTGTAGCTGTGCCCCATGACAACCTGGGAAATCATACACATAAATACACAGACAGTGAGATGTACTGTTTATGAGTGTCGCTGCTTTATAAATGACTCAATGTTGACCGTTGGGTTTTCTTGGATTCCCCACCTTGTTTATGGCATTCTTCTCGTGGCCAAGTGCTCTTCCAGGCCCACGGGAGGGGTTGGACTTCTCTTTCTCCAGCAGGATAAGCTCTTGGGACACCTTCTGCCTGAGCTCAGACACGCTGTAAGTTCATCATACACACTATAAATATAAATACAAGTACAGACATAGTTAATACTGTATATAGTTGTTAAGCCTAATCAGGTTGGTGGGGACATTTGGGGACCACAGAGTCCACACAGAACGTTGTTGTCTTCTTGCGTCCATAGGCTAGAGGTGTGTCTGTTCTGCAACCACAGCCTGAGATCAACCCGTTTAGGTTACGAGAATCTAATTTAACAAGGAGTTCCATATAACAACCTTATTTTGGCTTGCGAGGCTTTTTTTTTTTTTGCATTTACAAGAATCGGATTCGGATTTTGTAAACTTACAAACAGCTGAGTGGTATGAGACCATGACCACCATGTTTTTGTCACAGTTTTAAAATACTGTGCTATGGTCTCAGCCTCCATCACCCCTTGCTTGCTAGTTTCACCTTTTTCATCTCGGGAATCATGTCCCCCATGTGGACTATGTGAGTGTGTATTCATTTGCAGTGTTTTCAGTGTTTTCTTTAGGTGTACCATACATAATAGCTAGGAAACAACTGAAGAACTGCAGGTAGACAGGCAGTACTGTAGAGTAATTCATGGAGGAGAACTGCTTTTGTTATGTTGTGGGATTTGGTGATATTTGAACAAAAATGAGTGCCAATTTTTTTCCCCCTTTGAAAACAAATAGTAATTCCATCTTCAGTTTCTGAGAAGTCACTTGTCTTTCATGAACAAATTATTTATTGTAAGGCAGTAAAGATTATAGGTGTAACTGAGTTTTACTTTGAATGGCAGAAATAAAGCACAACGGCAGCCGGAACCTCTTCTTGTTCAGAAGAGACAGATGAACTTATTCACAATCTCACTCTCACACTCTCACACACACACACATCCATGTGACAAGATGGCATAGGAGACACATTCACATCACGACGATCAAAAAGTGACGTGTTCAAGCATGACTGAGCCCATCTCAGTGTTGGCTACCTATTTGGCAAGACCAAACTGCTTGTGGTTTTCAGTTCCTCTTTTTGTATCTACAGAGGGACTAAAAACAACTTACTATATCAGGAAACTACTAAATTTTATTTTTGGCAAAGTTATTCCCACGAGGCTGGGAATTTCTTCATGTATTTTCGTTACTGATTTTTCTGCTGCTTTGCTGGAGCCTTACATTCATCCCTGCTGTTCCAGAAGACCGACATACACCTCCTACCTGGCGTGGTCTCTGTGACCTAGCCCCTCGACGCTCCTGGGAGCCGACCGCCGCTTCGGCTCCGGGACATCACTCTGAAACGGACATTTAAAGAACATAAAAGCTAGTAGATAATGTGATGCCCTCGTGGCTCAAAGTGTGTATTTGACAGCAAGATATTTTTCTGCACCAATTCAAAAGCGCAATTACATTTATTTACTGTTTTTTTTTTTGCTAGCACTTCTCTCTAAAGCAGCTTCCAATTGTATGATACTTAGAATGACTTAACCATTTAGGTAGCAGGGTAATTTTTACTGTACAAATTCAGGGTAAGTACCTTAACTTGAAACAGGGTAATTGTAATTTTGAGGTTAGAATGTGGGTTAGTTGTTTAGTTTTTTGTAGTTGTTTTATTTATGATTTGTGTTTGCTTTTATTTAAACAATGAACATTTAAAAACATTGTCTTGGGTCATTGCTTTTTGTAATAATGATACACTGTATAAAATTCTGAAATAGCTGAAGACAATGTTAAAAGCATTTTTATTTTTCAACCCAACCGTTTCTCACAACATTTATTTTGGAGACAATTGTGTGTGAAATAAAAAAAGCAAAAACCGAAATCAAATTAAAAATAGAAATAACCAACGTAGTAATTCTATACTTAAACAAATGTACCGCAGGAGGTCGGATCTGAATCTGTGTTCTCCCAATACAAGGTGCTGCAGATCTCAGCACCTGCTGACCAGGGGAACTACAGCAAGATCCCAAGGACTCAGACTGCTGTCCAGTTGAGAGTCTCTGTGCTCAGGGACAGCGCTACTTGCCGATTGCCCTAGAATTGCCTCACCTCAACATGCTGAGCAGTGTCATCATCACCCCCCTGTGAGATCACCTTCATCCTGGTTTTGTGGCCCACTGCTGACTTCCACATGAGTGGTTCACTGTAGATACAGAAACACAGCTCATCTTCTGTAGTTTCAATATTTGTGAATGTAAATGAAAAGCGCGCGCGCGTGTGTGTGTGTGTGTGTGTGTGTGTGTGTGTGTGTGTGTGTGTGTGTGTGTGGAGGAAGGGGGTAGGGTGGGTGGGAAGCCAGTGTGAAAACCTAGATGTAGCTTCCTATCTATAGCAACACCACTTCTTAAAACCACTTCCTTCTCACTGTTCTTGAAAAGAAGATGAAAAACACTTCATATTGAGGTGTGTTTACAAGAAAATACTGACATCCATATCCTATATAAGTAGAACATGTGGAGGGTGTTGCAGGAAGCCATTTATTAAACAGAACAGCAGTCGTGTAAAGTCTCCTTTTTATTCGCAGTAGTAGTTATACAGTGTGAACGTTGTCTGAGCGTTTGTGATCTGTTCATATTTCTTACAGGACCACAAGAACATTACCATGTGAAAAATGAACCCAGGATAATTGAGCAGCAGTGATTTCAACTGAATTTTAAAATTAGACTTCTTCATGACTGGTGTCAACCCAGTATCTAATATTGCTTGTACAAATATTAATACACTGTTTACAGATTGTCTTACAATTTACATTACACTACTAACCAAACGTCAAAACTGTATCAGTGACTAATAAATAAATATGGCTGCTAACATTTAAATTTAGAACTGTATATTATTATTATTTCCACTCACCGCTTGTCGACTGTTGCTTTTGAAATACCGGCTTCTGTAGACTCGCCGCACGCGGTCACTTTTATTCATACATGGGCGGGGCAAAGCTGTCATTGACCAATCAGATGTAACAGAAGTGTCGCCCACATATTTGCAACAACAACAACAATATTATTGATGACAACAAACATTACTGTATGCAACACCTTTGAAAGTAGCTAGTCAAAGTGCTCTATAGAAAGAAGAAAAATAGGGTGTGTGTGCATATATATACACATATATTTAAATTTACAAATACATGGTGTACAACAAAAAGACATTTACAATTAAAATTACAATGACAAATTACTACAATCAGACATCAGCAAAAATAAAATAACGTGAAACAGTACATAAAAGGCAACAGAGAGAGGAAGAAGGAGCAGGTGAAAGTATCATGTGAAGGTGTACCAATGCAATCCTGAACTCAGTCCCACAGTGTGTAGGAGACCTGCGTCACCTGGACAAGGTGGGAACAAACTGGCATGAGGTCAGAGAAGCACAGGGGTGTGAAGCCACACAAAGTTCTACAGGTGAAAAAGAGGATTTTCAAGTTGAAGTCAACTGCAGACCTTACAGGAAGCCAGTGCTACGATTCTAACACCGTTGTGATGTGGTGTCCAGGTCGGGGTTCTAGCTGCTGAATTCTGAACATACTGGAACTTATTTAAGGTTTTTGGCAAACAGAGAAAGGTAAGATGGGACGCAAGTGGAAAAAAAAAAAAATATTGTACACTGTGCTCTGGACATGTGGATGAAAAGTGAGCCCAAACAGACCAATATTCATACTGAGCTATTGATGCACCTGGCTGCACCATTTACTCTAAGTAATGGGGGGGTGGGGGTGTCGAGAAGAATGACCCCAGTCTTGAAAAAGTTCAGGTGCACAAAATTTTGAGCCACCCATAATTTCACACTAGAAACACAGTTGGAGAGGAGGAGGCACCTGGTTGGAGAGATCTATGTTTCAGTGTCATGTTTACAGAATTGTGACCATAAACATAACTCAAGCTGGATGATTTTAGCATGTGACTGAACGAGAACACGTCCTCATTAAAGATGACCAAGAACAGAGCCTTGAGGAACACAAGAATGCAGGACGGAACTGCATCCATGTCTATAAACAGACTGCGGAGCACGTATCAAGCAGGCCACGGTTTGTGAGACTTTGGGATGGGGTCTTTGGCACGGTGGTGAACAACACAGCACCCCAAGAAGTGGTACTGTCTCCATTTCCGTCCAATCTCTACACCTCTGACATCAAACAAGTCTGGGCTGTGTCACCTTTAGAAGCTCACTGATGACTCTGCGATACTGGGTGTGTAGAGAAAGGTGTTGAGGTGGAGTTTTGGCGTCTGACTGAGGTACTTTGTTTCATGGTGTCAGTCAAACCACCTCAGGCTCAGTATCAACAAAACAAAGGAGCTGGTGGTTAAGGAGCCCCTGCGCCTGGTTACCATAGAGGGTGCAGATGTGGAGGTGGTCCAATCTTACATGTACTTGGGGGTCAACAACACAGAAAGGACAGAGCAGGTTGCAGATTCTCCGGAGGCTCCGGTGCTTTAACGTGGGCAGCAACATCCTCCACATGTTCAACTGACTGTTGTCACCAGCATGCAGGGGGGGGTATCACTTCTGGTGAGAGGCACAGACTCAGTAAAATAGTCAATAAACCAGGATCTGTCATGGATCAGAGCCCTGATTTAATGGAAGGTGTGGCAAGGGCCAGGATAAGGAGGAAGGTACAGTCCATCATGGTCATTGGTTCATATCCCTTAAATGAAGTGATAGTTATGAGATCTTTTAGACAATGGGTTATTCAACTAAGGCGCAGTACTAATCGTGTCTGGGGACCTTCTTACCAACAGACATCTGTAATGCCACACAAAAACCCATCGACAATTAAACTGTCTTCTGCTATTTAATGGTTAATTGTAGTTTTGTGCTTTTCTGATTTGTCACTTTGTCTTATGTTTTCACTATGTTCACCTGTTGTACAGAAAATTTCCTTGAGAAGATCACTGAGGTCTTATCCTGTCCTACACACAGTCACATATGTGCAGTTTACTTGGCCAGTCTCAACATTACAAATTTAACTCAGGTTTATTTAGGTACTGACTGAGTTACCTGGTGCTGCCTGGGCCAAAAAGGTGAAGTAGTAGAAAGGTCAGCACCTCGCACTTCGGTGTGTGTCACGTCCACTGCCTTATGTTTGTATACGTGTACTGAGAAAATCTGTCAGCCTCACATACATACGCTCGATACATGACGTTACTGCTCCCACTTCTCCAAGCCTCAGAGACTTACTTTTAAATTTTCAAAACGGTAAGTAGCCTTTTTGGAGTTCGATGAAATTAGTCATCACCTAAAGTGAGGTTTTTGCCAAGTAACTGTGTGCCAAAGTTCAAGTCTGTGGCTTGAAAAACAAAGCAGTGCATAAAGAACAAACAAACAGACAGAGATTGAGCTTTATAGATGGAGATTAAAAAGGATATACGAACCTGAACAACTGGACACTGCTGGTCTGCTACATCGATCTCCTCCTTAGGGTTTCACGATACCCCTCAGCATCTCAATGGCTGAAAACCCAAAATTGTGAAACTTTCCATTGTTAGTTTCTTGTCCACTGCAGGGTCGTGGTGGTGGTCTGGAGTCCATCCTGGACGAACTGTAAGGCAAGTCGGGGGGGGGGGGTCCCCCACTGCATCGCCGCCACAGTCACACAACCAACTGTTTATACAGTTGTGTGATTTTGTTTTTATATCAATACACCAAATCATCAGGTTTACGTTCCACTGTTGCATAGTTGCAATACTAAAATGAGACAAAGCACAAACTGATGGAGTAATTTAATTCCCATTAATAATCTTTATTTTAAAAAGTGAGGAAGAGCGATTAAAAGGACAAACTAATTTTGACAATGACCATACAGAAATATTTTTTTTTTTTGTTTTTTTTGTTTTTTACAGTCATCATCCCGACCACAATCTAAACCCGTCACTGGACAAAACGACCACAGCATCAGGCACTTGGATATTCTGCAGTTAAAAGTGCTTCGATAAAATAACTTTACGGAGGCCAAACGCAAAGCCGGAGTTGTCCAATCACGGCCTGAACTGCGAAGCGGTTACTCAGCGATTTATCCCAGGCTGCACCATTTACAGTGAAAAGAGGTTCGGAGGGTAACGGTAAAACGGGACAGAAACTCGGGAATGTCAGTATGCACACAGTAACCACCAAGGGGTGCCACCAACGGCTTCAAACAGGCAGTAGAGAGTCACATCCCACTAGTTCAATCGCACCGACTGACTACCTACCTGTGCAGTAGTTGCGGGGATGAGAAATTAACCTGCCACACGTCACACAGAGAAGCTTAAAGTGCATTTTCTGTGTAATTTCATTTTACGTACAGGAAAAAAATATATATAAAAGTGAGTAGAACAAGTAAAGGTGTACTGGAAAGTAGTTCATTAAAACACGCCTTTTATCCCCCTCACCAAATATAGTTATGTTTCTAAGCTGTTGCTGGGAGTTGATCCCTTACATTTAAGAGTAAATAAACCAATGATGCTGACCTCTACTAGGGGTCTTCAACGGCGATCTGCAAATTTGTTGTTTACATAATGCTGCAAACTGTCCCCCGAGTGTTAGGACTCTTTGGTGGACATGCAGCAGCTGTCCTGAGGTAGAGCATTTGTGCTTCTTATATTGATTTAGACAAGGGGATCAAGGACTAGCAAAGCGAACCATGGCAGTAAGTTTGTTTTGGCATCGAAACAGCTGCTCCCTCGAGTTGTTGGCTGGGATCAGACGTGTGTTCCGACCTGAACCCCGTAACAACCCTTGTTCAAAAGAACTGTCCCCACATCCGCCCCTGTGAGTCCACTGCTAGGTTCCGATTCTCAGGTGTGCAGTGGGGTGAGTCTTACAGGTAACCCCCCAGGCACAGGAGCAGTAGTACGTGCACGGTCAGCAGGTAGACGAAGGCCAGCAGCGGGGTGCGCTGTCTGGAGCACAACATCACGCGCAGCATCCGACCGAGTCCTGGGCCACTGCTCCGAGTCTGGGGTGCAGCAACGCAAGGGGGGTTTTAAAGATGACAGGTTGTGGAGCCAAAAAAAAAAAAAATCATACATTAGAGCAAAAATAAAAACAAGAAAAGGACTAAGATATAGCAAGATTTTAAAAAATGTTTTTTTTTTTTTAAAGATGATTACTTCCTCGCCATGATTAAAATACAGAACACTATTTCATTTGTGTCAGTGTTGCCTGTGTTACATTAAAAATCGTTTGAAAGGGAGGCAAATCAAGTCATTTTTGTTTTGTGGGCTATAAGAGAGTCTCACCCGCATAACAGCACCCTCTGGTGGGTCGATCAGCACAGCCGTCTCAGAGAAATTCCCCTTGTAGTCACCAGTCTGCAGGTCAGCCATCGTGTACCTACTCATCCCAAAGAAGCAGGGGAACAGAGAGTGGTGAGACACACAGTCACGTGAGGCAGACTTACGCACACCTACACTTTGTTCCTAAATCCAAAGTCACATTCAACAAAAGCTTAATTATATAGGGACCCCCCCCCATCAAACAACTTTAAAATTCAAGTAAAAAAAAAAATCTGTCTTCAGATACTCCTATTCAATCTCAATTTCAGCTCTGCATAACAGTCCGTAGCATAAGAGAGGGGGCGCTGTGGCGTAGCTATACCTTTTCAGGCGCTCACTTGCAGCCAGCAGCTGCTCCTCCAGGACCTGTTTCTGCTCCAGCTCTTCATCCAGCCTGTTGTTTGGAGTTGCGGGTCATTACAGGAATCAGCACAGAACAGGATTAAGAACATAAATGTTGGCCATAAGCTTCCAGGGCTTAAAAAAAAAAAAAAAATCATTCAGCAGCAAAAATTCTAATACACCTATCCCCACGTTATCCCTGCTAAGATTAGTGTTCAGCTAGCTGCCGGTACAGTGTACGTTTCAGTTTTCACACCTGCGCTGCAGCTCCTTCATGTCTTCTCTATATCCATTGGCCCCTGATGGATCACTGCGCTCTTGGGGGCCCCCGGGTGCACTGTCTACCTCCGTGACACCCTAGGTGAAGAATGAAATGTAAACAGAACAAAGGGGAGGGGGGGGGCACAATTTCAGTCAATGCAAATGCAAATATTTTCATCTTGATCGCAACCGTGAAGTCTGAATGAAAATCCAGCGTAAAAAAGGCCGACTCTTCAACGGCCCCTACACAGTCCTACCTTCCTTTTGTCCTCCTGCAGTTCCTGCAGCTGCCTCTCGAGGGCGCTGCATCTGCTCTGAGAGTCCCCCAGCCTCTGAGTGTTGCCCCGGAGTTGTGCGGAGAGCAAGCGCTTCTCCTCAAACACCTGTGATAGCTGGGGGGTGGGGTGGGGGTGGGGGGTAGAGGGAGATGGGGGCTGAGCAAAGCAATGCAATGCAATGCAATATACCTGAAGGTGATCCAACAACAGGTCCCGAGAAGGAGGGTGAGGAACTGGGTAAAAGCAGGGCGAAGGTTTCCTTCGGCTTGCAGCGAGTGAAGTTACAAAAATAAAGGCTGCTTCTCACAAGGTGTAAAAATACAACCAAGTGATTTATTTACATCAACCAGCTGCCACGCTCAGTTAGCTGAAATTTTTTAACTTAGCAACTCAGGAAACTTTTCTCATCCTTTTTTTTTTTTTTAAAATACTATTCACGTCGCTTCTACAGTATTTACAGCTCTATAAATAAGACAAATAAGACCAACCTGTATGACGTGAAATTAATCTGCCAGCAGTTGCCACTGAATACCAATTTTTCTGGAGGCTTTTTTCACCCCATCAATCTAAGGTTTAATTTTCATGTAGCTGCAAGATGATAAAATGTTAAGACTAAGAACTTGTACAAAATATTTACCAGCAAAATTCAGTTTCTACAAAACCAAAAAACGTTTTTTGTGCACCAGTTATATCCGTCACAGAGGATATAGGATCCAACCACTAAGCCATGAAATAGGGGCTCCTACCAGCTGCCCATCTCCATTTGCACATCGCAGAAAGTTACTGGATCAGTTTAAAGAAATTGCCGGGAAAATTGGAGACAAAATGTATTTCAATGTTTAACCCAAAGGGAGCAACAGCTTCTTTCTGTTCACATGCCTGGTGGGAAGCAGCCTTAAGCGAGAGAGGACGGAGACCGCACTGAAAAGAACAAAGTTAGGACAGGTGTCCAACATCCACCTTGTTGCTCAGCTCGGTAATCTTGAGCTCCTTCAGGTGCAGTTGCCTCAAACTGTCGTCCAGCTGGCTTCTCAGGTGCCCGCTGTCCGCCCGCATGACCTGCGGCTCTGACGACAGGGCAGTCCCAGCAGATGCCTGAATAAAAAATGTGAGCGTGAGCAGAAATACAGCTAACATGGACTTGTGAGATACCATCACTGTACCCTGACAGGTTGAAAAGGTTATAAGTTAGACTCTCTGCTTGTTTTTACAAAGAAGGAACAGAGACTTCATGGTCCTTCACCTCTCTCTGGTACTGCTCCTCCACAAGCTTGGCCCGTGGAGCCCGGGCCTCCTCTAGCATGGCGTTGAGCTGCCGGACCTGTTCGTCCCGCTCCGAGAGGGTGGCCAGGGTCTGCTGTTTGAAGACCTCCACCTGAGCCTGCCAGTCCTTCCGCTCTCGCCTGGGGTAGCAGAGCATACAAACAGAGAGAGTCCACATCTACGCAGAAATAACCCTCTTAAACATCACGTATTACATTCATATAACTGAATACCTGAGCATCTCCATCTCCTGTCGCTCCTTCTCCAGCTGTTCATCCTTGTCTTGCAGTTCTCTCGTCAGCCTTTCTTGCTCCTCTCTTCTCTCTTCCTGCACCCCCTCCTTCTCGGTCATCGTCTTCTCCTCCTGCAGCTCCTCCGTGAGGGTGGTCAGCCGTGACACTTCAGCCCTATGCAGCTGCAGCTGTTCCAGCTGAAACAGAAGGAAAAAAATGGGGGGGGCACAACAATCAAGGTAGTTTGAGAGATACAAATAAAACAATTTGCAAACCGCCCAATTTATCCGACTTTATTTATGCTGATAACTGCATACATAGGATAAGCTTGTGTTTTCTTTCATAGCTGTAATTTTAACATGCGCAGCAGCTAGTTGGCCAACAACCTTCAGAGGTTTTTGCTCCTGTATCAGGGTGAGGCATCAACAGGCTCTCCTCTGTTGCATTCTTTCCATATTTGTTGTCAAACTAGTACCAGAGGGTGATCTTACTAATGGTCAGTGACTATCGTTCTGTTTTTGTTTTTATCCTTTGACAAGAATTAAGCGAACATTCCACAAAAAGACAAATTGAAATGAACAAAAAAATATGGATGCTAAATGTGGTCATTTTAACAGCATATCTTAGATGAAAATACAAATAATGTAAAACAATAATGAACATTTATTTTTAAATCTTCCAATCAGAATTGCATAAACAGTTCTTATTTATGTTTGTAACTGCATTGTACACATACATGAAAATATCTAGGGAGATACTTGAAGGCCTGGACAGACAGGAAAAATGCAGAGGGGAAAAAAAAAAAAAGGTAACATGCAGGTAGTTCCCAGTAAACCAAACATTCATGCACACCCAAAACCCTTCATATATACATTCAAATACAGATCATCTCCTCACAAGTTCATTGCAACAGGTAAAAACGAAAGAGACAATAAGAGATGTAATAATACGGCTCGAATAAAATGAAGCTCACTTGTCGTCAAACTTGAAATTAAAAGAAAGCGGGCGAGTCACGTGAAATGGATGAAGAAAGTGCTGGAACTTGCTCCCAAACACACAGGAAGGGATGTGGTGTCAAGTGCAGAGCGCACGTGCCAAGATCGGGCGTCTCACGCCTCGTGCAGCAGAACCACACAGAATGCCCTTTCGCCCAGAGCACGTGGTGCGGAGACGCAAGGAGAATGAGGATTATGACAGCATTTTAATAAGAGGCACGTGACGTTGACACCCCTATACACATGCGATATGAAGTTACAGCATGAGCCCTATAGTGAGACAACGCTAGACAGGGCAGCGGTAAGTGTGGTATTACTGTATTCACCTGTGACAAAAACAACTTACCAGCCTCTCCCTGTCATTCTGCAAGGCTGACAGCGCATTCTTCAGGGCCCATACTTCACCTGAGTTGCCAGCAGGGGGAGAAGGCACCTGAGACTGGGGGCTTGTCCTGCTCATCTCCTCCAGACGGAGGCGCAGCTCCTGGGCCTCGTTCATGGCTTGATCGTGCGAGTCTTGGAGGGAAGCCATGGCCTGCCCAAAGGATTGGTTCTGGGCCTGTAGCTGGGCGGTCGCCTCCCTCTCTTGCAACAGCTTCTGCTCTAGTTCCACCAAGTCCCTGGCCAGCTCCGCCACTCGCTCCTCGGCTGTCTCTGCCTGCGTGCGGAACACTCCGTGCTCCCAGCGCAGCTCCTTCAATTCCTCTCCCAGTGTCTTGTCACCATCCTGCCCAGCTCGCAACTTCTCTTCCAAGGCAGTCACCTGCTCCTGTGACGCCGCCAGCTGTTCTCTCAGCTTTTGTACCACCTCCTCCTCTTCCTTCTCCTCTGGTGGGCCACCAGTCTTTCTTGTCTCCCCGCTGCTGGCCTGACTCAGGGCTTCTCTTTCCACCCTGTGCTCCACATTTGTTCCCATCACCCCAATGACAGTCTCCTCCTTTTGCCTCTCTAAGGTCTGGAGTTGACCCTGCAAGTTCTCCAGCTCTGTCTCCAGCTCCTGCACCCTGGCCAGCGCCTGGGTTCTCTCCCTCTCCAGGGTCTGGATGTGCTCCAGCTGTGCTGCCAGCAGCTGCTTATGCTGCGAGTCCTTCATGCTGAGCACCTGTGTCAGGTCATCACGGTAGCCGTGCAGTTGCGCGGAGAGCTTTGCGTTCTCAGCGTTGAGGTCGTCCCTCTGGGCCAGCAGGTTTCGCAGCTCCTCCTTCAGGCTGTTGTTCTCCCCGGCAGCCTCCTGAATCAGAGCATCCTTCTCCATCATCACCTGAGTTGACAAACACGAGTTTAATATCAATGAACTGGCTTAAATATTTTGTAAGTTCTGTACTGTCCTGTGTTAAGTGCTTAACATGGCCTGTTACAAAGGGTGCTATATAGAATAAAACAAATATCAATAGACCCAAACCATTCCTGTAAACTAGAATTTCTTGCCAATAATAATCACTCATTTGATACGGGCTGCGATGAACAAACTAAGAAGCTCAAGGTGGCAGCCGTACACCGTTTCCTTCCAAATCATTTCTTTTTCTCCTTATACTATCTTTGGGAGTTTTTTGTTTTCCTTTCCTCAGCTGTCAGTTTGCCATTTTTATTAACTTAAATCTTTGGTTTTTGGATTTTATTCACTTTTGTGTCACGTGTGCAACTGTTCGGTGATCTACACCACACAAGTTGAGAGCTCTATAAAAACGCACTGATGTTCAATCCGTTAAACACCCTACCTGTAAGTGGCGCTCTTCTAACTGCTTATACTGAGTAAGCACACGGTCTCTGTCATCTTGCAGGGAGCCCATGGCTTTGGTGAAAGCATCCAGACGGGCCTTGCTTTGGCTACTCTCCTCCTCAGCCTTCTGGACCTTTTCTTCCAGAGCCCGCACCTCCTGCCTCCTGTGTTCTACCTCTTTCTCTGCCTCTTGTGCTCTTCCCTCTGCTTCCCTCCTGGCCTCATCAGCAGCCTATAGTGAGGGGGGGTTAAAAATACAAATTGGAAAGTTCAAGGCTTAGGAGAATTTGAACCACGTGGACTTAATCAAAAAAAGCAAGGGGGAGAAGATTAGCACCTGTGCTACAGCTTGCTCCTTTTCTCCCAAGAGCTCCACCTCTCGCCTCTCCTTCTCCCCCAGCTGGGATTGTAGTGTCTCCGTCAGGGTCTTGGAAGACCGCAGGTCTGTCTCCAACTGCTCTAAGTTCAGGACGAGCCTCCTCTCCTCTGCCTCCCTCTCTCTAAGTGTTGCCCTTGCCTCCTCAACCTCCTTCTGCAGCTCCCCCACTGCCTCCTCCAGAGCCTGGGTCCGGTGGCGGAGTCCCTCTGCCTCAGCCTCCAACGAGGTCAGCAGGATGCTCTTCTGGTCTAACAAGCTTTCTGCTTTCACTAGGGCCTCTTTTAGCTCTTCTCGTTCCTTCTCCAGCAACGCTTGGCTCTCTTTGTGCATCTTCTCCTGTTCCTGGCACTTCACTTCCCAGTTTTTTGCAGCATCCTGTAGTCTGGTGGTAAGACAAATTGAGACAGAGTAAACACTTCAGAAGTCTTTCAACAACTTATCAATTTTCAACAATTTATGTTTTATCAACAATTTTGTGTCTAAATAGTAATATGTTTGCATATTCTTACATGTTGCTGTAGACTTGCCGTTACCTCCCATAAAACATTCCATACAATAACAAATAATAACATATACAAAAATGGTACCTTTCTACTGCAAGATGAAGCTCTTCCCGCTGTGCCGTCTCCTTCTGCAGCTGGTCAGCTAGATCCCGAGCTCGTGTTTCTGCCTCTCTGAGTTCTGCCTCTTTCCCTTGGAGGGCGCTGTGGAAGCGGCTCTCCCACTGCCTCGCTTCATCTAACACACGGTCCCGATCGTCTTGCAGCGAAGACATGGACCGCGAGAAAGCGGCCAGTCGTGCCAGCGACTCATCTAACTTCACCTGCATCTCCTGAGCCAGCATCTCTCGTGCTTCTACCAATTTTCGTGCTTCCCGAGTTGCCCTTTCTTCCCGTTCCTTTTCCTTCAGGACGTCCTCCAACCTGATTTCTGCCTGCTTCAGCTCAGCTCCCAGTCGTAATCTCACCGAGTCAAGCGCCCGCTCTGCTTCCGCTTTGCTTTCAGTTTCGCGACGCAAGAAATTTTCCTCAGCAGCTTGCTTCTCAGCCTGCAGTCGTGCCACTTCACTCAGTGTGTCATCCAATCTCGCTTTGCAAGTGGACAGGTCTGCCTCTGCTTTCTTCATTTCCCCACCAACCTTTGTCATTTCCAGACGGGCTGCAGTCAGTTCACGTTGAGCCTCATCTCTGCCCAACTGCAGGGCCTTAGTCTCTTTCTCCTGTTCACTTATCTTCTCCTGATACCGGATGCAGTCTTTCTGCATTTGTCGTACCTCCAGCTGTTTCTCCCGCAGAAGCTCCTCTAACTGCCGGGCACGGCTCTGGCTACCCTCCTTGCACCTCTGAGCAGATTTCAGTTTCTGCTCCAATTCCCGCTGCTTCTGCACCTCTGCTTCAGCCTCTGCTCTCTCCCTCTGGGCTTGCCGTTTGTCTTCCTCTAACCTGCATGCCCGATCCTTCTCGCTGTTAGCTTGAGCTTCAAACTCTGCCCGCTCCCTCTCAAGTTTTTCCACTGCCCTCTGCAACTCCAACAAATGCTCGCGTCTATCTGCTGCCTCCTGCTGGTAGCCAGCAATGCTACCATTAACTTGGGCCAGCTGGTTCATTAACCGCTCCTCAATGTCATCCCTTTCAGCCTCCAACCGGGCCTGCACTTCCTGGTGTTTAGCTTCCCATTTGACTATCTCATCCCTGAGGTTTTCCTCTCTTAACCTGCTGTCTTGTAACTGCTGCTCAAGGGAGACTAGCTGTGCAGCAAGCTCAGCTTCACGCACACGCAACGATTCTTTCTCTGCTTCCAAGGCTTCCTCCATCTGCCTGAATTTCTCTGCACCATCTGGGATACACACATGTGTTTTACCTTTCAGAGTCTTCTCTGCAGAATCTGGACTGCAGCTATCAACTTCTGATGCTCTTGGTTGTTCAGTCTTGTCAGAATCTTGTAGATGGCTGTCCATTACCTTTTTGGGGGTTTGAGTTGTAATGGTACTGGACTGTTGGACTGTTATACTTTCTTCTACCAGAGCAACACTAACAGGTCCATGTGCAGAAACCTGGGCACTTGTTCTCTCCCTTTCCCGGGTTAGCTGATCCCTCAGCTCTTCAGCTCCTTGTTTTAATGAGTCCATCTGAGCCATTGATGCATCCAAATTAGCCCTGAGTGCCTCTTTCTCCTCCCTAGTCCTGTCAAGCTCCTCCCTAGTTCTGTCAAGCTCCTCCCCAATCCTGTCAAGCTCCTCCTTGTGCTTTATGTTATCCCTTCCTACTGTATCTCCCTTCTTCTCTTCCATCTCTCTGAGTCTCTCATTTTCCTCCTCCAGATCCATAATCTTCTGCTGCTTAGCTTTAGCAAACTTCCTCATTTTCTCTTTAACAGTCTCAACCTCCTTCTGAGCCTCTTCTACAAGTCTTTCTGCTTCCTGCCTGGCAGCCTCATGGGCTTTGGCCTTTGCAGCCAGCTCTTGCCTCTCCTGCCGTGCAGTTTCCAGCACACGCCGCACACGCTCTGCTTCATCACTAACATTCTCGTAAGAGGAGAGGAGGGTCTCGTATTCTTCTTTCATTGCCTGAACCTTCTCTTCCCACTCACGGTTCACCTGAGCAGCTTGCTCTTTTGCAGCAGCAACCTCTTGCTCAAACCCTTCTTTTTCTTTTACCACTCCCTCCATGGCTAACTTAAGACTTTCACAGGATGCCCCAAGGCTTTGGTTCTCCAGTAAAGCTCGGTCAACCTCTTCAATAAGCTTATCCTTTTCTCCTCTCAGCTTTATTAGCTCTGCCTCCCCAGCTTCCAACTTCAGCCGCAATTCTGCCTTGTCCCTCTCTAATGATTCCAATGCTTCCTTATGCATCTTACTCTCTTTCAGAGCATCCTTGCGAGAAATGAGAGCGGCCTGCAGTTTGCGCTGCAACTGCTGGAGCTTGGTGTCACTGGTTGTCTCCGTCACGTGCCGCAGGGGTATCTCAGCTTCCAACTTTTGGTTCTTTTCCTGTTCAGTCCGCAAGCTGTCCTGCAGAGAGGCAATCAGCTGGTCTTTTTCTGACACAGTCTCCTGCATCATCTGGAGAAGAGAGTTCTGTTCACTAAGTTGCTGACTCAACTCCAATATTTCACTGTTTTTGCAATTCAGGAATTGCTTAAACTCTTCAACCTCTCCTTGCAGCTGCGAAATGGGAGAATCCATCCCTTCTACAACCCCCTTTGTTCCCAAAGCAGTTGTTGCTTCTACCTCTGCCTTCAACATCTCAGCTTGCTTCTCTGCCTGCTGATACTTTTCTCTTAAATCCTCCAACTCCAAGGAGAGGGTGTCAATCTGCTTCTCCTTTTCTCTGAGGAGCTTTAACTCTTCACCCAGTTGTTGTAGCTCCGACTCCCTAAGAGACAGAAATTCTTGGCTATCTTGCAACCGTTTCTCCAGATCTAGGCGTGCAGCTTGCTCAGACTGCATCTCTTCCCTCAAGCTTTTCAGCTCTTCAAGTCGATTGAGCAGTTTATCCCGTTCTGTGACCATCTCTTCAAAACGCTGCAATAACGCATTGTATTCCTCCTTTTGTTGCTTGAGCTGCTCTCGATGATGACGGTCCTTCTCTTTTGCTTTGCGGATTGTGTCTTTTCTGGACTCCATGGCTTCCTGAAGCTTCTTCTGCAGTGCATCATGCTCTGACTCCAAGGAAGCTAACTGCGATTGGAGTAAAGCCTTCTCCTGCTCAAACTTTTCTTTGACTGCCAATTCCTCATCTTGGGACTTTGTACCATCAGCCTCCTCAAGTCGTCTCTCATTTACTGCTAATGTCTTGGAAAAAGACTGATCTTTCTGAACCATCTTCTCTTCCAGTGTTTCAAAAGCTTCCACTCTTTCTCTCAACATCTTATCTGTTTCTTCCAGCGGAGACTCGAGTCCTTTTACCTCCTGCTTTTCTTCTCGCCCTTCCTCTCCATTTTTGCTTGATGTATCAGAACACATTTTCTCCACACCTGCCCCATCTTGCTCTTTCATTCTTTCTACTTGCTTTTCAAACTCTCCAACTTTCTTTATCAGTTCCTTGCGTTGGACAAGGGCTGCCTGAAGCTTCCTCTTCATCTGCTCACCCTCCTTCTTTATTGTAGCCACCTGGGTGGTCAAGTCTTCTTTGTCCTTCCGCAAACTTGTAAGCTCCTCACTTTCATTTGGAGCAGTGTCTCTTCTCATCTTTTCCTGTTCCAAAACATTCTCCAGCTCAGTCACTTGCTGCTTCAATTTTGTGACCTCACTGTTTATCAAGAATTTCTCCTCGCCTGCCTGAAGGAGTTTAGTACTCATTGCATCACTAAGCTCCATCATCTCTTGCTCTTTCTGGGCAATGCGCAACTGCAACTCCTCTACATCCTGCAACTTTGATTCAGTGTCCATCAGCCTCTGCTCCAACTCCGATGCAACTAGCTCTTTTTCTTCTAACTGGGCACTGAGCATTCTAGCTTGGCCTTCTTGTTCAGCAAGGCGGTGGTGGGTCTCATCCATATCAGCCTGCAGGGCTTGAATTTTCTGGTCCTTAGAACGAGCTTCTATCTGAAGGCTAGATAACTGCTCCTGAAGAAGACTACACTGTACACTCTGGCTCTCCAACTCAGAACTCTTCTGCTGGGCAACGTCTTGCACCTCTGCCTTAGCCATTTCCAGTGCTTCCTCCAACTCCAGGGCTTTTTGTTTAGCCTCCTCCTTAGCTATAGTCAACAATTGTTGCTCCTCTTCCAGACTCCGAATTCTCAGTTGTGAGTCTGACAATTGTTCTTTTAGTTTCTCAAACTCAGCCAAAAGTTCACTATACCTCCCCTGCAGCTCCTCTGCTAGAGCCTGAGCAAAAGCCTGTCCGCTGGTTAATTGTTCTTGCTGAGTTATCTGAACATGAACACTCTCATGAAAAACAACAGAGGATGATTCAACCTGGACCGAGGAGGTGCTGGACACATTCTGTACAGTCATGTCAGAGGTCTGATGGGGTAGCTGACCAAAATCCGGCAGAAAAGAAGGCCATTCCTGATTACCGTCCTGGTTGCCAGCTTCCAAAAGTGTCCAGCTGCCTTGGGCTACCTCAGAATCTGTGCTTGTAACCATCTCATCCGAAGAAGTACCTTTCATTTCTCTTTCCTCTGGAGACTCTGGGTGTAGACTAATAAGTTCTGGGCTGCTCTCGGTATCAACAGAGGCTGACAAGGCTGGTTCTTCTGCTATCAGTGTTCTCTCCTCATCTGCAATGTCTGTAGGAAACTCAATCAGCTCTTCTGTCTTGTCCTGTGTTACCTGGAGTCTATCATGGTTGTGCTCAGTATTGCCTAGCAGTACAGTTCCACTGTCAAACATGGACCTCTGTTCTTCGGCTAATGCCAGACGGGCACGCAAAGCAGCCAACTCCTCCTCCTTCTCTGACAGCAGCTGCTCCAGAGTCATCAGCTGCATGCTCTCAGGCTTCTGCTCTCCAGAGTCCTGGAGTATAACAGAAAACAAGTTAGGCAGTAATTACATGAATGTCTTCAACTGGCCACTGAAGTCAATGGTAAGTCTTTGCAAGAACTAATACATCACTCAGCAGAAAACATACCACTTCGGATACAGTTGAACCTTCAGTAATGGCTCCCTCAAGTTTTTCTCTTTGCTCTGAAGGAAGAAAAAAATTAAATTGTTACTAGGCAGGTTACTCTGTACAAAATGTTTATGTTACTGACCTTTAACAAATTACATAATGAAGCTTTACAATTAACCCTGAAGCTATAAGCTATTTCTTATAATGAGGAAGTTAACGTGTAAAACATTACAAAAAGAGGTAAAATTACACTCCCAACTTTGTTTTCCTAGACATAATACAACCAAATCAAACATTTGATTCGAAAGCCTGCTCACCTCCCTTATCAGAGACTTTACCCTCAGGTCCAGGGCTGAATACAGGCACCTGGACTGAACTTTCCACAGCCTGAAAAAGAGTGATACCAAATAAAATAAAGACCTCACAATACCATGTTGAAGATGTCACCCTTCGAACACCCAGATGAATTACACTGAAAAATATTCTGGTGTGGTGCAGAAATGACCTCTCACTGCCATGTTCAAAAGAAAAATCTTCAGGGCTAACATCAACCGGTGTCACAGCTGATCGAATATTACAACCTGCGTGACCAAGAGAAAGGACAGGAAGAGCTGCCGTGTTTTGCTTGTGTGTTTTTGTGATGGTTTGAGCCTTTGGCAAACTATCCCCCTTGTCAGTTAAACTGAAGAGCTATTTCTGCAACCCACACTAAACACACACACAAAAAAAATTCCTTCTACGGCTCACAATTTCTTTATACATGGTCTAAAAGTGTTTTTTTCCTGCAAAGACCATTTGTTTGCCAACTAAGGTCAAATTTTTAAAGTTCCACCAATGTGTTTATAAGCTGGGTGTGCTTAGATAAAGATAAAAGGTTCTATGCAAAGCCTAAGGTCAGAGCTTCTGCCAGCAAAAAAACAAAGAATGTATATTCTCCACATTGCAATAGAGTCTGAAAAGGCCTTGAGAGGAGTGCCTGGGTAACGTGTAGAATAACAAGACAAACTGGTTTTATCTAGAACATTAATAACCCCAGTTCTTCCATTTTCCTGTTTCAGCCACTCACAGTCTTACCATGTCATCCTGAACTCAAATAAAGACAATCAAGATCTCCTGTAAGATCAAAAGCATCCTAGACTACACATGGTTACCACGTGGAGAGCCTAACCCACCTGCAGCGTGAGGATTTCCTGCTCGAGCTGCTGAATTTGGGACTGTGACTCCTGCCTGTCTGCTATGCTCTTAGCCAGCTCTCCTACAACACAGTTCAAATGGGTTTCTGAGCAACAATAACCAGGTTGGGAAAAAAAAGTCCCAAAAAGGCATTTACGGCATGCTGTCAGATGATGACAATGCGCAATGACTATCTGTGGGGTTACAACAAGGACATACAAAGACAATCATTTTGGCAAGGCAGTCCCACAATAGGGTCGGTTCCTCACCCTGCAGGGTCTCCATGGTGACAGCAATCTGGGCACAGCGCTCTTCGCTTTCCTGCTTCTCAGTCCCTAACTTCAGCAGCCTGGCTTCCAGGGCCCGCAAAACTGTTTCACACTGGGCTAAGTCAGCAGGTACTGGGGGCTCTTCTTTGTCCCTGTCCTCTTCTGCCTCGTCCCCTCTGGCCAGAATGCAAAGTCCCTTCCAAAGCTCTGCCAGCACTGTTGTTTCTTGTTGTCCTGCTCCTTCCACATCTCTCCCAACCAGCACCCCATCCCTCAAAGCAGCAAGCTCACCCTCCAGCCTAGATATAGCCTCTGCCTCCCTCTGCGTTACCTGCACCCTCTCTGCCTCTGCTGCCCCCAGCCTCTCCCTCAGTTCCTCAAGCTCAGCACCTTTCTGTTGTGCCTCAGCTCTCACTGTCTTCTCTAGCTCCTCCTTCTCCCTTTCTGCTGCCTCCAGTCTCTCGCTCAGTTCCTGTACCTCTGCCCCTCTCTGTTCTGCCTCAGCCCTCATTGTCTTCTCCACCTCCAGTCTCTCCCTCAGTTCCACCATCTCTGCTTCTCTATGCTGTACCTCAGTCTTCATTTCCCCCTTCTCTCTCTCCATTGCCTCCAGCCTCTCCCTAAGTTCCTTCAGCTCCGTTTCTCTCTGCTCTGCCTCAGTTCTCTCCACGTTGTCTCTCTCTGCTGCCTCTAGCCTTTCTCTACTCTCTGCTGCCTCTAGCCTTTCTCTAAGTTCCGAAATCTCTACTCTTCTTTCCTCTTTCTCAGTCTCCATTCTCATCTGCACTGCCTCCTTTTCATTCACTGCTGCTTCCAGCTGCTCCTTCAGGACAGAGAGCTCAGCCTCCAGTTTAACCAAAGCTTCACTTTGCTTCCCTGCTACCTCTTCCCTCCCTCTCTGGGCAAATGCTAGCTTCTGTGTCAGGTCAGTGAGCTCTGCTTGGGTCCGGCTGGCCTCCTCTGCCCATCGCTGTTTCTCCTCTTCCAGCTGTCTCCTGGATTCAGCCAGCTCCTGCTCCATCTGCCTGAACTGTGCTGTGAGGATCTGCAAGGAGGCACAAAAAGATGTCAAGAAGATGATGAACGAGGTAGGGCTATAATGATAAGGCCACCTATAAAACCTTGCTCAATAATCAGTGTTTCTCCAGGGGAGTTTGTATTATTTGTCCACTATACTTACTCATTCACACACTACAGGCAATTTATTGTCAAGAGTCTACCCTTATAATGTGAGAGGAAACCAGAGCAACCAGAAGAAAATCAGACCTTGCTCATAATTTGATCATAATGTCCCCTTTGTATCTAGCTGAACCCCATCATCTCCCCACTGTGGTCTGTCGGCATTTGCCCACCTGTTTCTGCTCATCCGCACTGCTGACTTCCTGCTGCAGCATCTCAAGCACCTCTGTACGAGATCGAAGAGCCTCCTCCAACTCCTCGCTGCGCCTCTGAGCCACACGTAGAGCCTGAGAACCACAGAAGCACAGAGGGAGGGTTATACCTGGCATTCGAGAGTGTAGGTGCAAGAGAGGAATGAGGCGGCTCTATACATATACCTGCTGTAGCTCTGCATCACCCTGCCTTTGTGCTGTGGCCTTCATCAGTTCCTCCTCGTGTTTCTGGACCTGCTCCTGAAAGCGCATGTCCTTCTCGCACACGACCGCCTGCAGCACCCGCACCTGAGAGACGCAGCACACATTGAAACAGTGCAACTACCAGCACTTCTTGTCCCAATGTCTTTTATTTTAATAAACATAAGATTTAGTTGGTACCTGTTCGGCATACTTTTCATCCTTCTCGCGTAACTGCTGCTCAGATGTCTCAAGCTGTTCTCGTAGCATGCGGGACATTGACTCTTCCTCCTGGAGGCGGTGCTTCAGCTGTTGAAGCTCCTCCTCCATGCCAGGTGCCATTGTGAAAGAGCTGTCAGGACTCTTTTAGCGAGAAATGCAAAATACAGTTGTTTCCGGTTCGCTTATTAGGGACACTTATGCCACTTAATCAGGACAGGTGTCTGTTGTGCCACCTGATTTCCATTCGTATCCTCTCCATTCCCTGCCGACACGTGTCAGTTGCATGCACTTATTTCACAGTGCCCATTACTGAGCTGACGCCAATTCAGACAACATTTTTTGTGTGACTTTGTAATATAGATTAAAAATTTAAATATATATTTGTCTCTAATTTGTTCTATAATTCATTTAAATACCGAATTTACTGCAAAGTAAAATGGCAGTATCTTTTTAAACCTTTTAAAGTGAGTTTATTTGCGACCAATTGGGGCAGCTGCCCCAATTGACCAGAATCCACTGAAAAGGAAAATGAAAACACTGAAGACAGAACTACATAATGCTGCCTTTACTGAAACAAAGAACAACGCCTTCAAGCTGACTGACTGGTTCTCTTTGTCCTCTTTTGTTTAATGGCAAACATATCAGTGAATAGTTTCCTGTACAATTTGTCAGGGGCATCTACAAGTAAGAGAGAGAGGAGGAAAAAAAAAAACATTTGTGACCTGGCTAAAATACAAAAAAAAAAGAACTGTCACCTGGATGTTTGTGGAGCCTTCCTGTCCTTTTAGTTCTGAGATCTGCTTGCTGAGGGCCGTCATCTTGGCCTTGGCCTGCAACTTCAGCTTGGTGAAGCGCACCTCGCTGGCATCTCTCTCTTCCTGCACACACACACACACACACACTTTCAGAGAAGCTGACTCAAACCCTCAATCATACATGCACATCACTTTAATGCTGATACACTCTCTGATGAGACAAACTGTGATATCAATCAAACACGGTGTGATACATTCTAAAAAAGTTTAACTTTCAATACACTCTTTAGTGTTACATTTCCACTAATGTATTGTATGTATTAAAAGGAACAGAACATTACACTTAAAAATAAGGAATAAAAATATTTCTGGGATATAGATTCCCTCACTTACGTCAAACCACCCCGATTAGTTGTTGTTTCTCCTACTCCACATCTACAGCTCCCACCAGCTCCTATCTAACATCTCAGATCATTTCCCACAATTCCAATGTAGTACACACTGCCGTCTCCTGACCTTGAGCTGCCTCTGCATGTTGTTCAGCTGGTTGTCCTTCTCCCGGATCATCTCCTTGAGCTGGACCACCAGCTGCTCCATCTGGGCCAGGCTCTCGGCGGTGTCGTCCTGTCCACCGGGGGCTCCTGGGACTTCGCCATGTGGAGCAGGGGGCTGCAAGTCCACGTCATCCTGCACGGGTGACACAGGACGACATTCAGGGGACAGACAGCGTGTGGTTTATTAATAGCCAACAGCACGCTCTCCTGAAGGAGCCACTAACAGTGACTTCAGTTTAGTTTCATTTACAAACACCAGTTATTACTGTTCAATAACTAATGCTTTTGTCCCAAGTGACTTAGTGTTTTTTCTGGATACTAAACTATATGCAGATGTGTAAATAGTTGTACAATTTATACTGGTGTATATCAGGGTGAAAAGTACAAGTACTATAGTACCTGTTGTTCCATCTCCCAGTCTTTTGAGAAGTGACTGATATATAGATAAACAGATAAATAGACAGACATAGAAGGAGACACACACATATAGAAAGCTAGATATACAGAACTTGATCCTAAAGGAACTATATGAGGATGCAGCACATGCACACACACCATCCAGAAGAGATTAAGCACAAAAATCAAACAAGGTGTTTAGATGTGAAGCGTCACCTGGGTGCCTCCATCGGGGTTTTCCTCTCCAGAAAACTCCTGCAGGACAGAGTTGACCCCCTGGGCCAGTCGACTGAACATCACGGCCCTGCTGGCTGCAACCAAAACGCAATAGTGCGCGCGCACACACACACACACACACACACACACACACACACACACGGAAACACAAAGTGGTGTCAACATAACAGAAGTGTGTCTGAGACAACAAATAGTTGAATTAAGGTTAACATGGACAGTTTGCACATTATCATACGAGCAGGTGGGTTATGAACTGCAAACACACTGGTGTGTGTACTACGACCAGTTTGTAGCTGCATACTTATGTAAATTTTAAAAGTTGGTGTATCGTAAACATTATTGATGGGGCTTTTCTTCCATCAATATACATCAACCTGATCTTAAACGTGTGTGTGTGTGTGTGTGTGTGTGTGTGTATAAACACATGACACTATCTCATACACGCACTTCTATTCACCTGCAGTAATAGTAATGCTGAATACACACACATACATACATACATACATACATACATACACACACACACACGCGCGCGCGCGCACACACACACACACACACACACACACACACACACACACACACACACACACACACAGCCGTATACTCAGGCTAAAAGGACGGACCAGCAGTCAGTTACAGTGTTAAAAATTTCGTTCGTGCACCATTTGTGGCGATGGGACACGTTTCATTACACGAAAGCAAATAAACAAGTAAATATAAATGAACAAGAAACGAACCAGGTCACTCAACCCCCTGTCATCGGATGCTTGGCGGCCCTGGCAACTAAACGAACGCCACACACTCGAGGGGTTTCGGCCAACGGCGGCCCCTCCGTGTCGCCACCGTGTAAGAAGTGCCGGTGGACACTGCTGCGTGTCAGACTGACCTGTGTGTGCAGTCCGCCGAAGTGTGTTTCTGCGCTCGGTTGTGTGTTTTGCTGCGCTCCGACTTCACCACGTAGCCACATCACCAAACATTGCGGAAACGGCGACGCGCGAGCGCCATTGGACAGCCGCGCGTGACGCGACCTGGGAACCGTCTCTCAATTCTCTCCCTCGCCGAAAAAACGGCCGTCACTTGGCAGACGCTCCCTATGTCAAACTTGAACTTTAACCCCCCACAAAATAAACTACGTTTTATGAATCGTTTCGTGCTGAACTCTGCTCTACACCAGTTCGTGCTATTTTAATGAACGCGTGTATGTTCAGAAAGAGGAGGTTTGGCATCCCTTCGGAGTGTCGCTGGGAGTTGCCATGGAGCGTCAGAATGACACGTGTTGAAAGGATGGTGTGATTGTGAAGAAAATGTGACGTTTTTGTTTGCGCTGTGGGTGTGCAGAGAAATAACAATGACCGCTATAAAAAGAACCGATCATAAAAATGGTTGCAGTCCATCTGTCACTGGCCTGCAGGTCCCATCCACACGGTTTTACAACACGCTACACCCCAGTGAGATCAAAAGAAGTTAAACATTGAATACAGTGGTTTGTTGTACAGCAGTACAGCATGTTGAAAAATATACTGGAGTTGGGCCTGCAAGTGAGCCCCCCACCCCCCCCCGGCCTGTATTTTGTCCTGCATTTTGTCCTGCAGTATTTGGGTTCAGATCTTCTTAAGCCTTAAGCAAAGTCCATTTACATGTCATGTAGAAAACCAAGCCAACAAGTTCAAAAATTCAGACAAGGCAGTAGATAGATAGCTAGATAGATAGACAGACATTAGATGGCAAGATATCTTGAAGAAAACTACACAGGGTTACTGCAGCACACCTACAACAAGACAGTCAAAAATTAAGAATAATTTATTAATCATTTATTGTCATACACCCTTAAACAGCAGGTATACAGAAGTTCCTCCAGTCTACAGTGCACTGAACAGGGGGAAAGAAAATTTAGAGAATAAATAAAGATATATAAGATTTTTTAAAAATCCATGTAAAAAAGATCAATACAAATGTATCGATATATCAATGAACATATATACATGTATACATACATATATAGACAAGCAGAGGTGTGTGCAGTTAGACACTGATTTGCACACAAACATAAAGAGAAATGTCAGGAAAAACAATCGTAAAAAAAATAACGATATGCATATTTGAGTTTTGGGTGCTAAGGTTCTTACAATTATTTGCCCATTTTTTTACTGGAATGTTCCAGGTTAGTACGTTGCTTAAAGACACTACAGCAAGAGTGAAGATTTGAATACAGGTATTTATATTGCAAAAAAGAGGGCTGTCACTACTGCACCAGCTGCTTGTGTTTTTAAAGTTTTTTTTATATATATAAAGAACCGGTTAGATGTGCCTTTAAAGCACAAGTATGAATTTGTATGATTCTGACTCACTGTGACCATCCATGTGACCAACTATAGAAGGGCATGGAAGTGTCAAGTTTAATAGGCATCACATCCGGCATCCATATTCTCTCTACTGAAGGTCTCTAAAGCCATTTAATTTGCTGTCACTGGATTGAAGCCAGCAGTTTAAGCCAATGGGAAGTAAGGCACCGTCTCCAGGCCAGGATAAAAGCACCTGCCTGTCCTCATTCCACCAGGTATCCCCATGTTTTGTTTCTCCAAGTCTGTCATCCTCATAGCGGAATAGTCACCAGGGGTGGGCAAGACCCGTATTAGATGTTTAGTGTTTGCTGATCACTGGTTTACTAGACAAGCCTCCAGGATGGGTAACACTGCTGGGTCCACAGTGGATGATATGCAGGCCATGGAGATGCACCAGTGGTACAAGAAATTTATGATGGAGTGTCCATCAGGACAGCTGATGCTGCATGAGTTCAAGCATTTCTTTGGCCTCCAGGGCCTGGACCCTGAAGCCAATGCCTACATCGAGGAGATGTTCAGCACCTTTGATATGAACCAGGTAGGGTGGCCTTTTTGTTCACATGAATGAGTGAGGCGGACAGTAACAGTTTTTCCCTGCTGTTGTGGAAAAATTTGACAAGCAATGAAATTTGACCACCAGTGTAAAAATTGCTGGATCTTTGAATCTTTGAGTTTTTTTAATGCTTTAGGGAACAGAGCCTGGTGACAGTTTGAGTTTCCACTGAGTAGGTCAGATGTTGGAACAGATGCAGCAGTGGAACAGCTGAGGACAAGGTGTTTTTGTTTTTTACTTTCATGACCTTTTTTTGTTTTAATGGTCATGCCAGTATTCAGGAGGCAGGCTGGATGGGGATAAAGCATATTTGTTACTTGCAAAAGCCCACAAATTTACTTAAGTGTTTATGTAGATCACCTATGGAATAAGGCTGGACTAATTTAAAATGCCATTGAACAGTAGCCAGCATGAATTATTCCAGGTCTTAAAACAAGTCAACATTCCATTCTTATAAAGATATCTCTTTAAATAAGTTGCACTGTCCTTGAAAGAGCAAAGCATAGTTGCAAAGTATTTTTCTGTGTAAAAAAATATAAAGTAGTACTTTATCATAACACATCTGTCTCTGTGTGGTCTACAGTGAGAAATGAATTTTATTTACACCTGAGGTATCCATAAAAAATGGTGCAATTATCGGTCTTTCTGTCTAATAAATATTATAACTGTAACTAGTGAGTTACTTAGTTAGTACAGTAGTACAAATATAAACACTAGCCCTGTAAAAAATCGGCGAGGAATAACCAGTTTTGGAGAGAGGTACACAACTGGCATGCATCAGTTTCACCATTCCGGTGAGGTGACCACTAAGGAGCCTTCCAAGAATGGGACAAAGGTTGGCCTGGAAAAAACTGCTTTTGACTGGACCATGGGACCTCTGGTCTAGTAGGAAAGTTTAGGTACGTTGACAGGACAATTAACGTCATGGGACTTGCCGTCTAATAGGGGCAGTTGGCAACCCTGCTATATGCGTCGTGGTACGTGTTGGCTAATAGGTTTTAGTGGGAAACCTTTCAGGAAACATTGCATTATGGGTCTTCCCCTGCTAGTGCATCACACTTGGTGATCCTACAGGATACCTTGCATTTCAAACCCGGCAACAAGGGAGTGGGCTGAGGGGGACCGCGGGCACGCTGCCAGGTTCCTTGACTTTTATTGCCCTGTGGAAGGTGCGGTTTCCCGGACTAATCTCAGCTCTTCTGTATCCCTATCATCTTCATTAAGTTAAGTAGCATCAATTGGCTTGAACTCCTAACTTTTTTTTGTTTTTTTCAAAACAGATTTAACTCTTTTCGGATGAACAGGACTTAATAGACAGATAGCCAACGATGTTTTCCAGTTTAAGTTTATATTTACCATCGTGAAATTTTTATTTGGGTGATCTTTGCAGACTAAAAGAGTACTAAATATAAACACAGTCAATACCAACGCAATGCGAATAATTAGAGTCAATAACTAAAATCAATGTGAACAATCGGCAAAAGCAATAACGCACGAAAACAATTACAATTATATACAGATAGTGAATATTACAATACCTTAGGATACAAATAATATCATAGATCATAAGTTATAATAAATGCAACATATATTAAATATGTATTTTATTTTATTTATATACTAGTGTTTATATACTATACTATTTGTATATGAGCAGTTTAATACTCATTAACTAAGTATTATGTGAACATGTAGTATGCACCAATACTTACCCTTAATTTTTTTTCCACATTTTGGGACTTTAAAGTACAAATTCATATGACAGTACATTTATGAAAGCATGTGCAATTGTTGACCAAATAGAAAATTTTGCAATATACGTTGATCAGTTTTAAATTTAAATGTACTAAAGGTACTTACAAGTAGTTACAAAAACCTAGATTTTATTACTATACTCTGTATTAATTTGAATGTTCCACTTCATTCCTGTTTTGCACCTGGTGTATCTAGATTGAGTTAGACCAATATTTATTGCTTCTTATCCAACAGTGTTGATTTTACAATATTTTGGCCAAGTGTCTGTGGCAGAATTTGACATTTGTGATTTTGGGCTGTAGTTAGTGGGCTTCTCAACATTGTCTTGCCACGGTCATAGATTCTTCTCTGATAGGAGGATGTCGTCCAATTCATGGCAGCTTCTTTGTCCTTGAATGAACAGCGTTTGTGTCCACCTCTCAGGATGGATATGTGGACTTCATGGAGTACGTGGCAGCCCTGAGTCTGGTCATGCGGGGCCAGATGGAGCACAAGCTACGCTGGTACTTCAAGCTGTATGACGTGGATGGAAACGGCTGCATCGACCGGCACGAGTTGCTCAACATCATTAAGGTAGACAGAAAGAGAGTGAGAAAACTTCATGCACACCACCATGTTAGCACACTGGTCTCTGCAGACTCATTCTTGCCCACACTATTGGGGTGGCCAGACCCATTTGTTCGGAGGAAGAGCAGCGGAGCTACAGCCTTGCATTTATAATGCAGATTTCCATCATCTCAGCTGGTGGTCCTCGTGTACATCAGTTGCTACCAAAGTGTTTGAGTATTCAGTTAATACGGACTTGCAAATAATACTCCACTCAACGCCCCACTTGAGTAGAATAGCTGGGCTCCTTTTTTAGCTTTAACTTCAATCCACATTTAACAGCCAACACACAATATTCCCAACGAATAAGCGGGACGACATTAAAATACTGATAAACAAAAACAGGCCTTGAAATCACTCGTGATTTCATAGTGAAGGGTAAAAAAATGTGCCATTTATTGTTTTTGAGCATTGTTGCAAAATCCTTTTGAAAGGTTAACCACTAAAGGGACGACACAGTCTACATATTTTCTTTAATGGAGACCGCTGCTAACATCTACTTAATTCAAGAGAAAAAAAACAGTGGAAAGTGCATTCTATTTAAATCAGTAAAAATTTTAGCTGTGAGTTTCCCGCTAAGGGCAAGAACTGTCAAACATGCGTGATGGTTGGGAACTATAATTTGTATGGAAACTTATTGACCAATAAGCTTAACTGGCTGTTATTTTGGTTTCATTGAATTATGGGCCATCCGATCTAATAGAAACAGTTGGAAACCTTCCGGAAACATTGCATCACGAGACACCTCACCCACCGCACGACATAGGACTGGCACTCCTATAGGATACCTGGTGTTTCTGACTCCCCAAAAGACGAGAGTTACTTGCTGGCATGATGCTGGGTCCTTGACATTTGTTGCCCTTTCCATCCTGGTACAGTGCTAATCCCACCCCCCTTACAGCCCTATTACCTTCATTAAGATAAGTAGACTGAATAGGTCTGAACTTTTGACTCGGTATAACCACGGTCATTTTGCCTGTTGTGTTTAAAACAGAAAAGTCATAATAACAATAGTAATAATAGCTGCTAATGAAGGAAATCAGAGCACAGTAGGAAACTGACCAAACATGGGGAATATATACAAACTCCACACAGACAGAGCTGTGAGGCAACAGCACTCGTTCTCCTCAATAATAATAATAATAATAATAATAATAATAATAATATATTGTGAACAGCTATATCCTGGTCAAAGTCTCAGCAGCATGGAGCCTATTCCAGAAACTTTGTGTAAAAGGCTATGAGATGATGGGGCACCAGGCCATCACTGGGTGGCCACACATTCATATATTTACACACTAAATGCAAATTGGAGTGACCACTTAACCTGAAACACGTCTTTGGACTGAAGGAGGCAACCCAAGCACGTCGAAAAATCCCACACGGACATGAGAAATAGAAATTGTCAGCGCTGTAAAACTTAAAAAAAAAAGATGAACAAAAAAGTAAATAAAAGGAGCTATTCAAAATAATTAAGTAAATAAAAGATGGCGTTGTAATAGGAGCAAAAGAAGTCTAGATTTATGAGCCACATGAATAGCGTTAAACAAGTTTTGAATGACTTTTTAAAGCAGCGTAAGGAAATTTGTCAGAATATCAGAGGTAAAGAGATTGAATAAAAGGAGAACCCGCTTAGCCACTGTCTGCAGCTCAACTCCTGCCCCTCTAAGAATGAGTGAATGAACGTTTATAGAGCCGTTCCATGATGCATGCGAGTGTTAAACTGTTAAGCGCTTTAAAGAAGGACCTTGAATCAGTCCTAAAGGACGCCGTGGGCAGCGTCCTACCTTGCAAACACAGCTAGAATGTCTTTTAGCTAGTGGTGGGCCAACAACCCCAGACCCGTCTCTGCATTATACACAACATCCAGCCATTCAGTGATGCATGTTTTTCACACAATAAAAACAGATTGTTTAACATCATTTATAAACCACATCTTAGCATCACTACTTTCACAAGATGAGCTTTACCTTTTGCACCAAATATACCGGTAATTGGTACCACTGTCTTCTTTGGAAAAAAAATTGCAACACCCATAAATTTTGTCAAACCCTCGCTTTAGAAATATCTTTACAGGGGAAGGCATATACGAAAACATCTGAAAAGGGAAAAACCAAATCTTAAATTTTCAAAACACGTAACATTTGAACAATTTATTTATACATCCCATATCTTTCTTACATTATCGGTGACATGTGTACATATTTAAATTAATGCACATATATATGGGTTACATAGCTGTCCGGCACTGCACACGTGTTAGTACCCGTGGTCTGTTTGTTGTCATCTAAGCAATTGTATATATGAGTTGTAAATTTAATAACTGGAGATCGTGATCTCACAAAACTAACTGTTTCCAAGAAACTCCGTGCACTATTCTGTGTGTGGAAGGTAATATCTTAATATAAGTGCTTGTTTCTTATGCTTGGCGGAAAACTGCTCTGCTCTATTGGTGTGATCACAGGTACCCATTAGTGGTACATATTAGTCCCTCAGGAGATCAGTTATCTCCAGGAATTCATGTTCTTGGAATTATCTCTAGGACTTCATGACTTCAACTCAGCTCAGCTTTCATGGCATCTCTTTTGTTTCTACCCTCCAGGCCATCCGGGCGATCAAAGGCTCCGAGTCTAAAGACGTGTCTGCGGAGGAGTTCACCAACCGTGTGTTTGACAAGATTGATGTCAACAAGGACGGTAGGGGGTCCTTCACGTTCTCGCAGCCAGTGCTTTAGTCTCATCCCAGCACGAATGACCTTGTCCATCATTAAACTCATCTCTCACTGGTCCATCTGAAATCTAAATTTCATTAACGTGAATCATTTTTAGAGTGGCACGTTTCCACGACTTGTCATATTTTACCGTAGCCATGAGACAAAAGGACTGTTGCACACAAAATGTTTGATTAAGTGTGAGGGTCAAAGCTCCGTGTTCAAGGTCCAGCATGTAGATTTACTGCCAGCGACCTCCTCTTATGTACGTACCTCTTCTGTCCACTAGGGGAGCTGTCGCTGGAAGAGTTTGTGGCAGGCGCACGAGATGACCAGGAGTTTATGGAGGTGATGATGAAGAGCCTGGATCTCAAGCACGTCATGGCCATGATTCAGAGTCGACACAGGCGCAGCGTTTAAACCCAGCCCATGGACCGAGAACATCTCCCCCCTCTTGCCTCTAAATATACATGGCTGTAATTGCTTGTCTAGTCCATGTCCATCCTAGTAGGACGAATGTGCCGACGATTAGACGTGGGACTCACAGATCCCTCAGGGTTTTCGGCTGGCAAGTTGTGTCTTGGTATTGAGGACCTCAGAGGCAGGGTTGGTCAAGGGCCCAGTCACTTTCCAGTATGCTTGTCCTGGAGGGCAAAGTCATATCATTTCAAGTGAGGCATGAAAATAATAACAACAATGTCATTTCCACCGCTGCCGCTTACCTCTTGTTTATATATTTTAAAGGGAACAGAAATGTTTTTTAATGTAAACTATCGTTTATAAAAAGCCTAATGTAAAAACACTAACAAATACAACTTGTCACACGACAGAATATTTCCATTTTTTGGAAGAAACCACTAGAAAAAGAAAGAAAAAAAACAAAAACGCAGGTTTCTCTGTTGCTCTGTTCACAAAAAAAATCTTTGCAGGTCAACATGCGATTTCTGAAATCTCATGTAAAGGGAGAAATTGGGAAATTCAGTACAAATAAGCCGAATCCTGTGTTTTTACGAAAACCAAGATCAAGATGTATGCGGCATATTTCTTGGTAAATTGTTCTTTGGTAACATATTGGCCACGAGGGCAGAAAAAGATTTGTCCAAAGCTTCACTGGACTGATGTAGGTTCCCCAACTAAATGTGAACACAGCTGCAATGCTGAGCGAATCGCGGGGGGGCTCTGCGGTCAGTCTGTGTCTTTGGCCAAATTGTTGCTCATCTAGTGCCTTTTGTAGGATTCCTTATTTATATAATAAATAGCTGAAGGTAGAATCTAAGAACTGAAGGAATTTTCCTGGATTGAATCCGCCTACATTTCCAAGGTTAGCAATTATCAGTCAGTGTCACCTATATAACCTTTTTTTGCAATGGTAACATGATGAATGCTGGTCAGTTTTGTTTTTTTGTGGTGTTACTTTTCGACAGAAGGTTGCATTGTCGAAACTAATTCAGCTCACGGAAGCTCCTGGAAAGTGGTGTTTATACACTGAACGGCATTTTCTGATGCTCAGTGTGGAAACTGGGTCTCCAGCCCTAGCGAAAAGGCTCTTGGACGTATACATATAAACACATGGCTGGTTACTGAGGTTTGGACAGTACTTTATTTCCCTTTTATAAGGCTGCTGGGTGGTTCCATGGTGGGTATACATACCTATACAGAAGACTGCTATAATGAACTTACAGTGAAGAGCAGGGATCCATTACACACAAACTGCAAAAACAACACCGAAAGGGACAGACCCCACCTCCAGGAATCCCGATTTATAAAAGAGATGGGGCGATGGGGGTGAGGGGCAGAGGGGTGGAGAAGGCAGGGCAATGTAGTCAAAGAAACTGACTCCACTGCTAATAACTTAATACTAGAAAAGAACAGAGATTTCATACACAGTGCATCTTAAATAGGTTACGTGGAGAAATTTATACCATAAATATCTGTATTATGGGACTGAACATATAAAAAAATAAGAAATAAAAATCATTCAGTCAATTTTTTTTTGCTTTTTTTTGTCCCCATCTTTCTGTGCTTCTTCCTTTCGCCTCAAAGTTCAGGCTGCCTTCAGTTCTCCAACTGATCGTTTGGATTGACAAGAAAAAAAAAACTCTTATAAAAACAAACAAGCAAATGAAGCGGACGCCACAGTCAATTTGTCACAATAAGAATCCACAGACACATAGAAACAACTAGAACACGGCACTCGGAGCCTCATTTCGCCCGTAACCTTCACCACTCGTACTGTTCTCCTGGGTTACCGAGGATGGCTACGCCTTCCCAACGGACAGCTCAGTTCCACTCCACTGTCCACTTCTCTTCAGTTATTCATTTATATAATATATACACTTCACAGTGTGGTAGAGGAGGATCTGGGGTGGGTGGAAGGCCAGGGTCGTACTGACGTTATAACAGTAAGAATATCAAGAACAACAATGATGGGTAAAACCCAAAAAAAGTCCATGAAAAAGTAAACAGCTTGGCCACTTTGCTGCATCGTCTTTCCCGTAACCATCTTCCCTGGGAAGGCCATGGTTGGCTACAGCTTAGATTCCCGAGACTTCTGTCAGAACGGCGTGGGATGGTCTAAAGCTGACTGGAGTCTGCTGATGGATGGGACTCAGCAGGGCAATATGTCATCAAGATGAAGGGGAGAAGAAGGGTTCGTGTGTGACTGGGAGGTCACAGGGCAAAAAATCCCTGCGCCCCTTTAGACGTGATGTCGCAGTGCTCGTCGCTTCCTACTGTAGTAGTGGCGCAGGCCGGAGTGTCGCGAGAAGTTCATCATGTAGTTTTGCTTGCGGGTGCTGTGGAGAAAAAGGGAGGACAGTAGAGGAGAAGAAGAGGAGGGAATCAACGATCAAACACAGTCCATTATCAGAGACCATTCTCACACAGAACTCTTCTTTCCCAAAACCTCAAACACTCAGACACACGAGAGCCGCCTCCCACAGTCACGCTCAGATACGCCCCCGCTGTTACTGCTGCATTTCGATCACTGTGAAGTTCACGTCTAATCCAAAACCATTATGAAATGTTCTGATAATGAACACCGCCATCAGTGTACAATCCAGGCATCATTTTGTGCAGATGTGGCAGGAATCATATTAAAAAACACCCAGCGTTTAGTTAAAAATAAAGGCATCTCTCAGACAGCAAAAGAAATTCAAAGTCATCCTGTGCTGTCAGAGGCCAACACCGAAATGTATAAATTCAGTTTGTTTATTTAGAAATTTATTTTCACTATAAACCATGTGATTTTTGTTTCCAGTCATCATAGTGGGTTCATCGCTAAGGTCATTTTCACAAAGGGTTAGCATGGCGTTGCGGTTTGAGTGTTTGATGTCCTGAGAAAAAGTTCTGGGAATGTAGAACAGCAGGGGAAAAGTGGCATCAAATCTGAACAAAAAAAAAAGGAAATTAAACAAAAAAAAACAGCTATGAAAGTTGCTCTTGCTTAGCCTGTCAGTGCCTCTTCCATCCAGCAGGGCGGTGCCAGTGAGCCAGGAGAGCAGCCAGTGCGGGCGGGGGACTCTGCAAAGCAGGGGTGGGGAGGTGGCAGGGCAAAGAGCTGGCAGCGGGTGAATGTGATGAGAGACAGACACAGGCCAGAGCCAGTGGACATGCTCAGGGTTAGACACTGGCAGAAGCGGGAAGGTCTGGGGGAGCTTTGAGGTGCAAAGCAGAATACGAAACTAAGGGAGATTTTCAGATGGAGAGGCAGCACTGAAAAGAAGAATGTATGTATGTCAGATGTATATGAGACTTTAAGATGAAGAGCTCAGGTATAAATGACATGCCTAGGAGCCCACAGTCTTTAGAAACCTTATAACTTACAAATCACTCCAGTGCCGTCTTAACTGTACATCATATATATTCAGGTCAGTTTCATGTTCAGAGAGCAACCTTCACATCTCACAGCCAGATGTACATCCAGATCTAATACTGGTGAACCTCCAAGTTTTGCTCAAAACTCAGGGAAAGGATTTCTGACTAAGTTCACGATGATACCACAGGGTCAGCCTTGTACGTGAACTTGCACCAATTTGGCTTCTTAAGACAGGTCTGCACAAAGTCTTCTGGGGCAGGCATCCCTGTGGAAGTTGGTCCATCCCCCAGTGGTAGTCAGTCAACCTGTGCTGAGATATATATACACCTGGTACCTGAGATTATCGCACGTAGTTGGGATGTTTAGTTAGAACGTCAATGCAAAGCTTTAGCCATTGTCAAGGACACTAATCTATTTAGAACTCATCTTCTACAGAGGTGCCGTCGGGAGCACCCTGACCTCCTGAATCTCGGTCTGATTTGGGGAACTACACTGACTCTGAGTGGGGAGCCCTGCAGCAGGTAATGAAGATGCCCAGTCCATCGCTGGGATGCCATTACCCAGCATCCAGACCACCTTGAACACTCACTGTGTCAGGAGGCCCATATTATCACTGAGGACCCCTCTCACCCTCTCCATCATGTGTTTTCACCATTGCCACCAAGGACCCACTATTGCACCCCAAGGACCAACACCTCAGGGCTCAGGAACAGCTTCTTCTGCAGGCAGTCGGACCACTGAAGTCCAGAAAAACACAGGGACTGACCGCTACCACTACCACTGGCCACCTCCCACCATATCATCACTTCTGTTTGCACTGATCCTTTTCTTCTTAACTTAGTATTTCCTGTTTATTTATCTATTTGTCATATTTATTATATTTCTATCTATTTACCTATTCATCTGTTTATCTTTTCACATGTCCGTCCTGCCTTGTGTTGTCGTGCGGTCTGTTTAGTGTGTTGTGCATCACGGACCTGGAGAAGCTATACTTTGTTCACTCTTGTACATCTGCATAAGGCATAATGAGAGTGATGGAAACCTTGAACCTTAATATGTGATGCAATTTTCCCAGAGTGAAAGGGGCTCTGCATCTTAGAAGATTCCCATTTCTGACCTGGAACAACCACAACCACGAAAGTGTCCGCCACTAAACTTTCTAAGGGAACCTTCCAGAAAGTTAGGGCAAAGGATCCTCCCCTTGACCCTGACTGTGGCTGACATGCACACACCTAGGGGGCCGGGAGGATCCGAGGACAGAGGAGGACAGATGGGAGATGAAAGGATGTGGGAAATGGGGGGGTGGGCTGCATTCCGGAGGAGGCGGGGACTTACCTGACTCTACAGCCATGCCACAGGGAGCAGAATACAGAAGAGAGCAGAGATTAGAGTGCGAGAGGGGAGGGTCAAGAGAGATGGGATGGGGCAGCTGCCACGCAAGAAGGTTTTTGGGGACAGGAGGTCTGGCCTGGGGAAGTAGGAACAGGCGGTTGTTGCGGCAAGAGGGGCGTGTCAATTTAGTAAGAGACGGAGTTCAACATGACAAAGTGCCCAAGGAAGCAGAGAGGAAATTGGGGCAAACATCATGGAAGATGAAGGAAAGGGTCAGCAGGCAGTACAGGGAGCCAGCATTGGGGGGGGGGGGGGG
>UFQX01000409.1:1437068-1499648 GCA_900497675.1 Arapaima gigas | reverse complement strand
GGGGGGGGGGGGGGGGGGGTGGCAAATGCGAGAACGTTAGGGAACCAGTTACAAACAAATGGTTGCGCACAGTCAAGGAAACACGAAGCAAAGGTGGTAAGAAAGAAGAAAAATGACAGGGGTTGGATAAAAGAACGAAGGATACGAGGATTAAAAAAAATTTAGAAGAAAAAGAAAGAGCTCGATGAGGATCAAGAGAATATCGTCCAACAGATGCAAGTCATCAACAGTGAGCAAGGAAGCGATGTAGTTCAGGCTCCCAGCAGGGGATGCTGGGAGCAAGTGGCCGCCTTTTCACTACGGGCAGCACTTTGCAGGGCTTACAGCTCATGTCAGCATGAATTAGGATCAGGCTAAGATGCCCTCGGATCGTCCGTAATCCTCCTGGCAGCCTGACCTCCGCTTTCCACTCGCACCGAGATGGGCGGAATAGAAGGCAGAGTGCACGGCAGGGAGGATTACAGAAACAGAGCCACCGTACAATATTTGCATCCGAGTTGCTAAGCAACTTCCCAGCACAGCGACCAAACAACCCACAATCCCGGAACCTGGTGCGAGGTTCCCCGCGCCACCCCGTCGTTCCTGAGATAGAGTGAAGCTTGCCACAAAGGGAGGAAAGAACTAAGCCAAAGTATTTGCATGCAGTTATGCAGAGCAGAAATACGGGCGCCGGTGTCGGTTACAACGGCACCACCCCTAGATCTGGGTTATGGAAGTATCGCTAATGACCTGGAGGGGATTTCACACAGCTTGCTGCTTCCTCTTAGGAGGAACTGCCCTGGTTCAGTTCATTTATCCTCCACCTTGCTTCTGAAAACAGATAAAAAAATCCCCTTTTCAAACTGCGGCACGGTGCTGTCAACTGCACACGTTGTATTTTCTTTCAAAGTGTCACGGAGGGGCTGCCATTACACAGTGGGTGGAGCAGTAACTAGGTGAGGGTGGTGGTGGGGGGGCGATACTCACAGGACGACTTCAACGTGGTCCAGCGCCCACTGGTCATGGCCGGCGCCGTCGTGGCGAGGCTGCCACCATCGCAGTTCCACTCCTTTCACCCGCGCCTCCCTGCGAGAATGAGATGGAGGGAACTTACTAAACATCACAACACACGTGGAACTCCAGCTACATACTTACTTCTTACACGTTCACCCACAGGAAAGACCTTCACACCTTTTCATTTTTAAGGTACCGTCTATTGCACGGTGCTACAACAGTGCTTCACTGGGTGTGGACCATCAGGGACTCACAGAGGGATGTTGTAGGAGACCCTCTGGGCCCTGATGAAGTCCTTGGGCTGATGCTGGGCGATGACATGCCAGGTGACCCCGTGGTTGACGCTGTACTGAAGGAGGACGGCCCGGTCCACAGAGTCGGGCTGGTCCAGCGCGGCGTTGCAGCTGTCCGTTTGGGATGAGCTGCCGATCTGCAGCACGAACATGATCTTACTGTGTGAGGGAGGCAGGGAGATGTTAGTCGATCGACACACTCTGCGTCAGAACACAAACACTGAGAAATTCACACATATTCCATAACCAACTGGGCAATACAATTATTTTAGCACCCAGTAACTTTAATTCATAAAGCTCCTTGTTTCAGTGTTGGCTGTTATTGGCTTTGCTTAAAGCGCTACGATTTAATCACGTATATCAAAATATATTTTTAATACCGGTAACCCCTGAGATAGGAGTTATTTAGTTAATACCCTTTACTATGTTACAAACAAATATAACAGTTATTATTAGTGAAAAACGATTCTTTGCGTTTGGTTCAATGGCACAACTATAATTTGGTTCTGGTTGGATGTGTGTGTGTGTGTGTGTGTGTGTGTGTACACACATTTACTTATGCACAACTGAGTGTTCACTCTATCAACTCTACCCGATGCACCCATATTATTGTTATTTTTATTATTATTATATGCTTATATGCTATGTATTTTATTAACAAAAGGAAATGTATGTTTTTTAATATAAATGTTATCATTTAATAATAATAGGAAATGTCTTAATTTCGTTGGGTTCTCAGCTTATTGAGCAAACATGGGGGTAACTTTGTGAGGCCTGGAATGCTTAAAAATTTTTCCTATTGAAATTTATGGTATTTAGGTCTCTGACATGTTTCTTACGACTCCCCGGAACGCATCGTGGTCCTAAGTAGAGGGAGACCTGTATTTGGTTTCTTAGGTGATCTTTTGGCCAAAGCAAATCTCAGTGTTTCACATGGTCATACAGATGGGCACTTTTACCAGATCAGTTAAGGGTAAGTCCCTTGATGACCGGTACTGCAACAGTACACAGGAATGGAAGTAGATGTAGAACATGTTACAAGTCCATGATCTCAGCCACAACCCTATTTACTCTGTTTTTTTTCTTCCTTAAATGCCCATGTACATCCACATAAAATCCTGAGGCCAGTATATGACCGACTGTTTAAAGCGAACGGACGGGAATCAAAAGCCTAGAAAAAGGTCCCTCAATTACTCGTCATTTACGCTCCGCAAGATTTTTGACCAAACTTTGGGCTCTGTAACACCACAAAGGTGGATGAGGTTGCTGGGTACCTGGCTCTGGTGAGGTCCAGGGGCTTGGTGATGGCCTGTCGCATCTTGCACCCGTTGAAGTAGAGCGAGTCCCCGTGGGCGTGGGGTGAGAGTTGACCGCAACCACTGCCCACCCCTCCTCCCTGTATCAGCTGCCAGCTCTCCTCCGACACGCTGCCAGACTCAAAGTTGTCCTTGATGGAGCCGGGCAGGTTGCCGCTGGCCAGGGAGCAGTCTTCACCTTGGAGAAAGAACGAGCTTTGAGGTCGGGGTTTACGAGTGGCAGTAAATAAAAACGATGCAAAACGCCAGAGCTGATGGGAGGGGGGCAGAGATTTAATAATAATAAATGTCACATCAATAAGCCTGTAGTTTATGAGTTGGCAGCAGATTTATATAAGTGGTTCTAAACTGAAGGGCTGCAGTGTGCACAAGTTCTCTAGACTCTAGACCTCTTTAAATGAACGTAAACTTCAATGCTGGGACAGGAGAACCAATTCAGGTTCAGTAATAATAATAGTAATTTTTTGTATCATTAAGTACGTGTAATAATTAATATAATTATTTTAAACACTGATGTCTACCTTGGTAGCCCTCATCACAGATGCAGACAGCCCCACCAGTGCAGTAGCCATGCCCACTGCAGAACCCGGGACACGCTTCCCCGATGTATACGTGGTCCACGCCCCAGCCTCGGCGCTCACCGACGCCATCTCTCTGAATCCAGCGGAACTGAGTGGCACTGCCTCACACGGGGGAGAGAGCAGAGAGTCAGGGGTACGGTCCCCATGGGAGCTGTGCTAGCTGGTTACACGATGGTGGCAGCCACCTGAGACAAGCACCCGTACCCAGAGGAGACATGGTCGGGCAGCTGCACAGTGACCCTGGTCCACTCAGAGCTGTTGACCGGACTGTAGATAGTCGACTCGTGGAACTGGAAGGGGGAACATCCCACGTTGTTGACAGAAGAGGGTAGGCATTCAGACTGGACCAGTTGCCATGAGTCAGACCTGGAAGTGCCCAGGGGAGATGTGTTACCGTGTGTGTGTGTGTTACCGTGTGTGTGTGTGTGTGAGTTTGTTCTATTACCTGGCATCTTTCCTGTATTCCAGCTGGACAGCTTGGTGGTCCTCACAGCTGTCAGCTTCACAGCCCACCACAATCTGAATGAGTTGGATTGGACAGTCACATATTATTATTATTATTATTATCATTATTATTATTATTATTATTATTAGTTCATTACGTGTTCATTCAGTGCAGGTCACAGGTTTACTAGTTTCTGCAGCTGAAGCAATCCATGCTGTACAACTTGCCCAAGAGTACGTTACATTTACATTTATTTATCTTTTCTACAAAGCGACTTAGTTATTTACCCATTTAGACAGGTAACCCCCTACTAACAGGTGCAATGTGGAAATCGACTCATATGGTGAAATCCCCTTAGTCGGAGACGTAGTTATCATTATGGTGGGGACTTTGAAAATCCCCCCCACACTCAGCTCTTCTTAGTTCCATGCTGACAAGTCCAGCTCATATTTGGTCATAGCTCCGTAAAGGGAATTAAATCATTTCATTTCTACACTCAAAAACTCGCAAATCAAAGTCTTATATTTCGAGTGGGTACCACGGCAGCAGGGTAAATTTTACCTGAGCCTTTTCAGGATAAGTACCTTGCTTAGGGGCATTAGAGCAGATGGTGGGACCCAGACCTGGGTTACTCAAAGGAGGCGACAGCGCCAACCACAGCACCACCTGCTGCCCAGAACATCAGCGGACGGCTCAGAGGTATTCTGTTGCTCTAGCAGCTCAGCTCTGACCTTGAATTGCAGGATGTAGCCCGGCTGGACGATGAGCTCGCGCGTGGCCAGGATGTTGTGTGTCCCGTCCTGGTTCTTGTTGGGCCAGTACAAGTGGAAGGAGGGGTTTCCGCAGAAGCCTGCTGTGCGCACGGCATTGGGATAGAAGCTCCAGCTTTCCTCGTGTGACACTCCCTCTGTAACACGGACCAGAGGGGAAGAACAGGTGGTGAGGGGGGCAATGGCATGGTGTGGACAGAACAGGTGGTGGGGACAGTGAGACAGAAACAGGGAGGTTATCAGTCACTCAGCGGGCTAAACAATTTGGACAGCTGTTGCTTTTCATTAAACATTTCACATTCATTTATCTGACATCTTTCTCCTAACCAACCTAAAGGTATTTACATGTTCATATAACTGGACAATTTTTATTCTGCATCAGACTAAGGACCGTTGTCAAGGGTACTACAGCCAGAAGAGGGATCCAAACCTGGGTCCTTAGCATGCAAGGAGCTGATTCTAACCACTGCATTACCTGCTGCCCCACTATACCACCTAACACCCCCATATTCTACCTAACCCTTCCACCCGATGTATACCTGTACCTCGGCATTTGAGTAAAATCGGGCCCTGCTTGAATAGCACGGCCTTGAATTTCAGGAAACTGTTTCCATTATTTCTTATGAGGAAACTTGTGACTCATTCTGGGTGCATCCAAGAAGCCCCAGTTAATTTCTGTTTCAGGGTGACTTTAAACACCAACTCCCCAAAAGTCAATGAGGTAATTAATATGTATTTCTGTGTTTATATGCGATTGCTTTTTAATGCCATGTATTATGTTTTGTTCCTTATTGCAAGCAGTAATAGCAAAATCACGGAACAGTCAAATTTACGTAAAAAATAAAGGAATGAAAACAATTTAAAATAGAGAAAACAGTAACGTGTACCAACTGTGATGGGCTGTTACTGCACTGAACTGTTCCGGCAGGACTTACTGACTGAACAGAAGTGGCCGGAATGGCAAAGTGGAAATTGTGCTTGAACCCGGACCACAGGAGGCAAAGACTGACAACACAGATGCTGGACAGAGTGCCACAGTGGTACTCACCCCATTTCTGCTATTTCTCTGATGTGGTTCAGATAGAACTTCTTATGCTGGGACTTCTGGACTCGGACATCAATCCGAGTATTAATATATACCGCTCATTATTTTGGGAACTCAGAAACCGGTATCTCGAATACCAGGGTATAGGTGTATATTGGTAAATTATTGAAAATATCTTGCTCAGAGTCACCAGCTTCAGTGAATTTTCAGCACAAGTCAAGTTTGTACACCCATAATGGCGTGAGCAGCTTTCTTACCATCATCAAAGGTGTCCAGCAGGGAGCTCGGGTTGATGTCCGAGCCGCCCACTTGGATATTGTCCAGAGCCCACTGAGCACGTGCCAAGCTGGGGGTGGCCAGGCCTGAGGAGATGGCGAAAGGCTGCCACCATCGCAGACGGGTGGCATTGGTGAGTGCGGCCTCTGGCAGCAAGATGTAATCCCTCCGCGCCGACACGTACTTCAAATAGTCCATCTCGTGCAGGAGGGTCCAGGACACGCCCCCGTCGGTGGAGAAGTCCAGGATAACGCCCTCTTTCCGGCAGGTAGGGCGGTGACAGGTGGTCAGGTTGTCCTGGCTGCCGATCTTAGCCCAGTACTCCACAAACCTGCAGATGCATGGGGAAGGGCCCAAAAGACACTGTTAAGGTGGCCACTTCAGGGGCAGCGCGTAACATCTCACACACCTTTGGCCGGAACTGTCTACAACGTGGCTTGTAGACCACAAAGGCTCTGACAAGGAGGCAGAAACACTGACTTGGCCCCACGGAGATCCAGGTCTGCAGTGACGGCCTGCCTGGCGTCGGCGCCGCCGAAATACAGGGCAGTCCCCTCTACCAATACTCCGCAGTCAGTGCAGGGTCTGCCGCCTTCCAGAACCTTCCACTGTGGGCCAGGAGAGTCAGTCCAGTCGAAGCGCTCCTTCAGAGACGTCTGTGCCAGGAACAAAGAGAGGTCACAGGGACCGTGAGGTGTACCTGGGACCAAGCGGCAGGATACAACGTGAGGTAGGGGCAGAAGCATGTTACCTTGAGAAGCATGCTGGGATAGCAGTTGGGTCCAAAGAAGCCCGGGTCACAGAGGCAGCGCTGGTCCAGACAGTCTCCATGGCCCCCGCAGTGGCCCTCGCATGCTGGACCGATGTAGAAGTTCTCCAGCGCCCACTGGGTATCTGAGTACTGCTGGTAGAAACGGAACCGCACTGGCCTGTGGGCGGACACACACCAGGGTGAGAATGCACACTCAGACCCAGAATGAGACGCAGGAAGACACCAGACACAGGTGGGGGAGACACAGGGAAGACGCGCCCACCGCAGTGGCAACACGTGGAAATGTGTCCTGCAGACGGACCATTTCAGTGCAAATCTGAAGAGCAACACGGGGGTCTCACATGTCAGTCAGACTGTCAGGCAGAGGGTAAACCACACGCTTCCATCCCTCAGCTGGGAAAAAGACCGAGGGCTGGGACACCTGTCCACCACACAGGGCGTCGGCTGGCAGGCACTGGGCCACCAGGTACTTCCAGGACACCCCGAAGTCCACAGAGTACTGGACATGGACCTGGCGCTCTGTCTGCCGCTCAGGAGCCCCACAGCCCATTGCCAACTGCACGTACACACAAACACACACAGGCAGCATGTGGCAGTCCAACCATGTCTGTGTATTAAAAGGCCACAGAAGACACCTAGACTGAGGACCTGGACTGGTCCTCAGTCTGGACTGATCAACCCAAAACAAAAAGGGTCGATCCGGTCCGAGCAATCAAATCTGAGCTAAAACCCTGAGCAGAACGCTTCCCCGACCTTAAACTGCATCACCCAGCCGCGGCCGGGGACGATGTCGTGTGTGATGGCGTACACCTCCCGGCCGTCCTCGCTGCCGCACGTCATCGCCGCGTGTGAGGAGCCGCAGAAGCGCTGGATGGAGCAGTCGTCGAAGAACAGCCAGTGTTCGCTTACTTGGGAGGGACAGAGACGGGTGGGTGTGAGGACAAGTCCTGAGCAACTTACTGGAAGACCGGTTTTCTTCCCAATGTTTTTTTTTTTTGCAGAAAAAGCAGGTTAGTTTAGTTATTAAAGGTAAGTCTACGTTCTAAAAAGAATAATGTGTCCACCTTCCTATATCGTAAAAGCTTGTCACGTTGTCTATAATGTTTCGCCTTGTGTTATAGACACTCTATTGTGCCCCCCCCCCCACCCACCTGCACGGCTGTCCTCGGGCTGGGTGAGGTGGGCGATGCGACCGACGGGGGCTCCATCTGCAGGGGCTCGCTCGTGGCTGGGGAGGTCCATCCCCCCGAACGTGTCTATGATCTGCACCCGAGGCTCGGAGCCACCGATGAGCACGTTGTCCAGGGCCCAGTCGCTGCGGTCGGCGCCATCGTGCCGCGGTTGCCACCAGCGCACCCGTACGCCTTCCGCCCGTGTGGCAGGGGGCAGCAGGACATTCACAAACCTGCACGTAAAAGTGGAAGTCACGGTGCTCATGGGAAATCGGGCCAGGTGTTTGTGAGGATTCAACAGTCAGACAGGCGTGTGATGACATGTAAGGGGTCCATCCGGGAGGCGGTGCGTGATTAATGTAATGTAATAAGGCCCCGTGTTTACCTGCATTTAACCCCGCAGGACACGCCTTACCCAGGTTTGGTGTACTGGTCGTAGAAGATCTCTGTGAGCAAGTGCCAGCCGATGCCCCCGTTGATGCTGAATTCGAGCAACACGCCTTGGTTGCGATTGCTTGGCAGCGCCACGCAGCCGTACATGAAGTGGAACTGGATGAACTCGGCGCTGGTCAGGTTCAGATCGATGGTGACCAGCTGCCGGCTGCAACCCTGAAGACAGCAGGGTTAGGGACAACTTACGTGCGGAGGCGATCGCATGCAGTTAACGTGGCGACAAACAGGTATGTATCTAAAGATGTGGACTCACTCCACTAAAGTGCAGCGCAGCTCCCGAGGCCACGACCCCACATATGCTGCTGAGTTTGCCCCCGGTCAGCAGGAGCCAGCTGCTTGAGGTCGGTGGACGGCTGAAGCTGTCTTTGAGCTGGGTGGGCAGCGAGGCCTGCGGTTCGTCGCAATACAGCCCACCCCAGTCTGGGTCACAGCTGGAGGGGATGAGGGGATGGAGATCACACCCTTCAGGTGAGGTATCACTTAAGGTGTTACATACCTTGCCCAGCAGGGAAGACAGGATGTGTAAAGTCCCACCCGCTCAGCCACCACCCTTGTTCACTCACAGGCAGGTGCCCTGGTGACAGCGTCCATGTCCCGAGCACATGTCTGGGCAGCCGTCCCCGATGTAGAGGTTGTCCAGGGACCACGTCTGCTGCTTGTCGAAAGGTGCCTGCTGGTACCAGCGGAAACGGGTTGCGGGAGACCTGGCGGATGTCAGAAAGAGTGGAATCAACATGTACAGGTAAGAAAAGTTTTACGCTCCGGAAGAATGCCGGTAGATTTATTGGAGTGTTGGAACAGTTGTGAGCGGGCCCCATGGGGACTGACCTGGCGTAAGGGGGGATGGGCAGGGTGACACGCCCCCACTTGTTGTACGTGTCGGAGACCAGCAGTCTTTGCAGCGTGTAGGCTGAGCAGTCGGGGCTGCCGGGCAGACAGTCCCTTGCAAGCGGCTGCCATGACAGGCCCAGGTCCAGGGAATATTCCAGCTCCACAGCTGTGTTTACACACACACACACACACACACACACACACACACACACACACAGTGTCAGAACAAGAGGTGGAGTGACACCTGCAGCAGTGGGATGCAAAGCGTGCTGGGTCAGCTCACCATAGCAAGAGTTGGTGACGGAACAGGAGGCGGAGAAGTCAAACTGGACAAAGGCATCCTGGCCCACGCTGATGTCCGTGGTGACGGCGTAGCGTGTGCTGGACTTCTCAATGAAGGCAAACGCCTCCCCCTCGGAGCCACACACAGGCATTCTTGTGCCCCCAGGGTGGAGCACCCAGGAGCGGCTGTCTTTTGAGGAAAAGTCGTCCTCCAGAGGACCCCAACCACTTGCGCTGCCTCCCACCACCAACTGGCAGAGCACAGGAGATGCATATTTACATACCTGGATTGATTTTACTAAAGTACTCAGTTTGGGGACCATGTACTGTATTTTCCATCTGGGGATTCAAGTCTCAACCTTCTGGTGCACAAGTCAGTGACTTTTCCTGCTCTGTGGATGCCTTAACTCAAGACCTGTATGCGCTCCATGTGTTTTCCCATGTGAAATTATGGAATGTCTCACCTGGTCGATGACCCAGGGGCTGAGGAAGTGGCCACTTTCAGATGGCTGCCACCAGCGCAGGCGTGTGACGGGGGTGCGGGCGCGCAGCGGGATCTCCAGGGCCACGAGACGTGCCTGGTTGCTGCTGTTGCTGAAGTGGAACTCCTGCAGGAGCGCCCAGGAGAGGCCAGCGTCCACGGAGAACTGTAGAAGCACGGGCTGCGACCGAGGGTCCGGGGGGGTTTTTCCGCAGCCCAGCCGTAGGAAGAACTGCACAAACCTAAAGCCATAAGCAAGATTTTTGAAAGCGGCTTCCATCTTGGACTCATTCTCTTGGCATTTCTTGTAAACATCCTTCATGCAGGAGTATCACAACGTGTCTCAAGGTGTACCGCATACGGCACCTGTTGCCGCAGCAACTGTTTTCTAACCGTGGACAGGTGTAAATGTGTCTCCGCTTAACCAGTTCTGCATGTGGTACCTGGCATTGGAGAGGTCCAAGTCAGTGGTGACCAACATCCGGAGACCATCTTCACTGAAGAACAGGTGGCTCCCGCTGCTCATGATGCCACACTTGCGGGAAGGTTTCCCACCACTGATGAGACTGAACAGGTCTGTGTCCATAGAGCCACCTGCGTAGACAACACACACACACACACACACACACACACACACACACACACACACACACACACACACACACATACTGAATGAAAGGCCACAGTCCTGCAGATCTTTGACCTCTAGACTCCTCAAGAGTCGGTTCTAAAGGAGCGAGAGCTTCTGGGTAAATAATATCGAGAGGTGAGTGGAGATGTTGCCCAAAATGCTATTTTGTCATCACAGAAATCATACACACACACACACGCACTAAACTTCATGGAACCTCCGCACTCGCCCGCACCTTCAAAGTCCTCCTTTAGGAAGTCGGGGTTGGGGGCATCCGACACAGAGCAGGTCAGTCCGGAGTAGCCTGGGTCACACGTACAGTGGGTGCCCCTCACACACACCCCCCGTCCGCTGCACATGTCCTGGCACTGTGGACCAATGTACACATTATCCAGGGCCCATGCTGGCGGAGGGGTGCCACCTGAGTAGAAGCCTTGGAACCAGCGGAATCGCACTGACCTGCACGGGGCAGACAAGAGCAGAACAGAGAGGGACGCTGTTACTCACTGGAGGACAACGCAAACACACAGAAACACTGACAGAGAGGCTCTCGCCAGGTTTACTCCTGTAACCCCGCTGTCTGTACATCAGTTTACCCGACAGCCTGAAAGCTGAGCACCAGCTGCCCAGCCCACAGACTTACCTGTTTTCCCTAAAAACTCCTGGTTGAAGTAATATGGATGACTTTTATTAAAATCATTTTTGCTGCCCACACTTTTTATGGCTGTTTCCCTCATTTAACTGTTTTTCTACCTCAACAGCACCTGCGCTGCATTGGAACGGTGTTATTTCTCCTAAAAGCCTGTCACTGGGAGGAATACGAGCCGAACGACGGCGGTTGTCCCTCTTACGTCAACTCTTTTTCCACCTGTTGCGGAACTAGAATGACAGTGAAACAGCCTTTGCGCTGAATAAAAAGAACATATTTTCACAAGATGAAACACGTTCCCCTCCCTACCGCCTCTCTCTGTCTCGTACCCGCAGAGGCGCAGTTTGCTGAGGTGGACCACCTCCCTCCTCCAGCCCTGGCTGGTGCCAGCGTAGTAGACGCTAGATGGGTGGAGCTCAGTGGAGCACAGGGAGCTGGACCGAGGGTCTCCCGGGCAGAGCGGGACCAGGAGATGCCAAGTGGCCCCGAAGTCCCGTGAGAACTCGAGGTGGACGGGGCCCGCGGCGGAGCTGTCTGCCGTGCAGCCCACGTTGATCTGGAACAGAGAGAGTTCAGCGTTCACGCCAAACAAGGACACTTTTAAAGTGAGCTTCTGTTTCAGAGTCGAACATGTTGCCCCCAGGCCTCCTCTGCCTGCAGTAATTCATCTCTTTCTCTCTCTCACACTTCCATTGCTCACACCAGGTTCCTCACCGCTCTCCCTCTGGCTCCACGCTAGTACCTCAAACTGAACGATGGTGTTCTCGTTGACGTCAATGTCCCTCGTGGTTATGGAATGTTCTCCAAGCTCGCCGGACACAAACACCATGGCCGACTCGTCCTGCCTGCGCACATCACACACACATCGCTCAGGACCGGCCTTCTGCCCCAGACAGCAAACCTTAATCTCTACAGTCTACTTCACAATTTAAATTTCTATCATCTAAAGTGTTTCATTCTATTTTTTCCATGGATTTGTAGAAACAAAACAGTTATTTTTGTTTTGCTGAGATGCGCACATTGCTCCCTTCACGTAGGGGCAGTACAGCCCTGTGTTGCCCCCCGGATAAAAGAGCCAGTTGTTCTCCTGAGGTCCTCCTTCAAAGCTGTCCATCAGAAGGGGCGGGTTGTGCAGGGAGCTTCCGTCAATGATGAGGTCATCGATCACCCACACCTCCTCCTTCTTACCTGGAGGGGACACACACTGTTACACACAGACCCCACGCTCACCTCACCCTTGTGTCCAACTGAAGGACGTGTGGGACTGGCTCCTTCCTGACGTGTGATGAGGATGGACTAAGGTGGTGTGGGAAAACGGTCCTGCTAATAAACACGAGTAACTCAACGCTTAACTTTCTCTTTAAATTGCACAGTTTTTTAATATAAACATTCAGTAAGACATGCATTCACACCCTGGATGTGGTCTTGAGAAATTTAGCTTATTGAACCAGCGCTATACAAGATCATTAAAGAACTATATTGTGCAAATGGAGCTTGGAAGCCGCATGAGATGTGAACACTTGAATTCAGCAGATATTTATTGCATAGTACCTCTTCCCAGATGTTAAGAAGAAGTCAAGAAATCCAAAAAAGCACCTCAGCCACGCCAGTGTTTTATACCCTCTTGCTGTGGTCTCCATCTAACATACACACATCCTGCACCCCCACAGCTTAAATTCAAGAATTTGCCCCTCTCAAACCACAGCTTCTGGGATATCTTAGTAACACATAATAATGCCGGCAAAAGAATATATATATCCGCGTCTCATCTTGGTGTCTCCATGGGCACTACTGTCAGCCCTTGACGCCTAAAGTGGGAAACAGTGAGGAAGAAGAGGGAAGGAGGAAAGATCTGAAGGTGTCTGTGGATCAGAGTCCTGTGTGTGTGTGTGTGTGTGTGAGAGAGAGGGAGCGAGAGAGAGTCGTGCCTCACCATTGTTGTAGGGCTGCCACAGACGGAAGCGGGTGGCATTGGTTTGCGCACTGTGGGGCAGGGGCAGGTGCAGGAACAGTGTGTCTGTGGATGTGGGGAAGTAGAACTCATCCAGCAGCAGCCAGCTGATGCCCCCATTCACCGAGTACTGCAGGAGGACTGAGTGGGAGCGCTCCGGGACCCCTGCGCGTACACACACACACACACACACACACACACACACACAAACCAAAGAAATGGTAAATAGTTGGAATTTTGTCCTCACTCTTACATCACAGAGATAAAGTTGCAAGAATACACAGACACACACACACACACACACACACACACACACACACACACACACACACACACACACACACCAGATATTCTGGGAGACAGGCTCACCTTTGGTGATGAACTTGAAGGAGAACTGGATGTAGAGGGCGTTGGTGCAGTCCAGGTCTTGGGAGACCAGCATGCGGAGGCCCTCCTGGGGGATGGGGTCAGGACCAGATTGGAAACAAGGATCAGTTTTCTCAGCGCAAAGCCAAAGGGTGTGTGCAAGGTATGAAACAAGGTGGAGGCAGGAAATGGCAAAGAGGTTAGAGCTGCTGCCTTCCACACAACAAACTAAGGTTTGAATCCTACCTCCTAGTGTCGTATTCTTGTCCAAGCTACTTACTCTGAAATGCTCCAGTACAAATTACCCAGCTGCATAAATGGGGTAAATTGCTGAAAATTTAGCTTAACACTGTAAGGTGCTGAAGATAATTGACAGCTAAACAGATATATAATATAAATGTCTACTGCCGGGACACTGTGAGCTGCAGGATACCAACCCCTTTGAAGATGAGAGCAAAGCCAGACTTGAGGGGCTCCCCGCTGAGGGTGCCCCTCTCCGCCCCGTAAACATCAGGCCACCGGTCCTCTCGCAGGTCCTCGTCAAAGTCGTCCCTCAGAACAGACGGCAGGGGGGTCAGAGGGACACAGTGCACACCCCCGTACCCCCTGTCACACCTGGGAGAGCAGTGCAGACCAGGTGGGGATGTCATTCACAGCAGCAGCAAACTCACTATGGAAACACCTCATCTGTGTGTGTGTGTGTGTGTGTGTGTGTGTGTGTGTGTGTGTGTGTGTGTGTGTGTGCGTGTGTGTGTGTGCGCGCGCGCACGCATTGCAACACTCACACACAGCGGCCGTCGTCACACAGCCCATGACCCGAGCACATCCAGGGACATCCAGGTGTCAGCAGCACATTGTCCAAGGACCAGCCGTCTGCCCCAGGGCTGAAATACAGCTGGATCCAGCGGAACCGTGTCCTGGGGGAGCTGGGGGTAGAGGTGGCGGGGTGGGGGGAGGGACACAAGAAGAATCTGACACATACACACATACACACACATCCAGCCCTCCAGAAAGTGACAGAATGACAGTAATCTTTGTTCTGCATCCAAACTTAACGCACAAGTCAGCAGCCCAGTGTGAGGGGGAGTCGACAAAACAGCGAGCACTTATTTTATGTAACTCTTTTATGCAACAATTTTATCGCCACGTATGGTCCATCCTTGATTTTACAGATTTTGGATTTTATGGACGGTCGCAAAGATATTCAAGAAAATTCTCGGAGAAAAAAACCTATTTTTAGGCATAATATTAGGGAAAACAAACAGTGAACTATTGTTTTAGCTTTTTGGAGATAATACATTGATTAATGCGTAAAACAGTGTTTTGAAAAGTTGTGACAGTGTCACAGAAAAGGACCATCCAACCATCTCCATTGTTAGTGTGATGAAGGCGGTGCGGCCCCCCTGGTCCCCCGTAGCGGCGTTCCGACTGAGTCGTTTTGATGCCTTACTTGCTGCTTTCTGCGTATAATTCACTGTACTGTTTATATGTATGCTTTAGTTACTATGCTGACTTTATTTTATTTTATTATCCACATTACACGTTCATTACACATTACATTAGGGTACAGAAGGTACACAGTGCAGTACTATAAGGTACTGCAGTAAAAAATATGATACTTAAATTACACTTTTGCCACATGTGGACACCTTCTCCCTCATATAGTCTAAAAAACCCAGGATGGAACGTACTCAGAATATATTCTGATACTAATGAGCCAGTTAAAGTTCTAAACATCTCTCTAAGGTTCATCAGCAGCTCCCCACTGATCTGGGCCTCCAAGACCCAGACAGGTGTGTGTTCTCACACTGACACTGAAGGACTGTGGACATACATGGCGGCACTGGGCAGGTAGGCGGTGACCCTCCTCCAGCGGCCAAACTGGACGGCGCTGTAGATGGAGCTCTGGGTGTAGCCGGAGCAGCCAATGGCAGGTGGCACACACTCGGGGGTGACCAGAGCCCAGCGGCGCCCCCCATCGGTGGAATATTCCAGACGGACGCTATGGGAGCGGGAGGCTGAGGTGGACTTGCTGCAGCCCATGCTCAAGTCAAACTGGAGGAAGGAGGAGCCCGACACCTCGAAGTCCCAGCTTTCTGCAAACCGCACCTTCTCTGCAGACACAGAGAAACAAACACATATGACAACAGGTGACTCCCCTGGTTCCAGCACAGAATGAAACCCGAGAAAGCACACGCGCCGTCAGGTGTGACTCACTGTCGACGGCCTCTGCGGTGAAGGTGAGCGCCGTGTCGAGCGACTGGCAGTCCACGGCCACCTCCCCACCCTGCACACGGCTCCAGGTATGCCACAGAGGCACCGAACCATCAAACCTGTCGTGGAAGCCCGTCCTGGAACTGTCGTTCATCCCGATCAGCACATCATCCAGAGCCCACTGGGCCGACGGCTTGGCTGCGCAGAGGGACGGAGACGGGGTGACGCGTGAGCGAGTGAGGGAGGGTCACGTGGAGCCACTCCCTTATGCGTAGATAATATACAGAACGACGCTGTGGGTTTGGGAGGGGTGTTAGCTGGGGGTATCCTGGCCATTGGAGACCCCCATCCTCACCAAGCTGAGGCTGCCACCAGCGGAACACGGTGTGGGGGGTCTTCGCTTGCGGGGGAAGCTCGATGGTCACCACCTCCGGTTCCAGGAAGGAGGTGACATCCAGCTCGCGGAGGAGGTGCCACTGCACACCGTTGTTGGTGGAGAACTGGACGATCACACCTGAGGGGGAGGAGCGAGATGGAAGAAAAGGAGGGACAGAGCTTGTTCCCGCACCCAAGCAGCTGCACAAAGCGGCAGATAAAGGTCCTTCGGAATCAGTGTGGATAATTTTGCAGCAAGGAGAGGGCTTGAAAAACCTGACCTGCTGGGTGGATTGCAGCAAAGGTGATTGTTCAGCATCGGACAGCGGAACAGTGATTGAGAAAGGTCTTCTAACAATTTTTTGCTTTAATCTAACTTTTCTTGCATTTTATTGCAATTTATTAGTCCCGGGTGGGTTGAGGTGGGGGTGGGAAGGGGAAGGGGTTTCACGGGAAATATATTTAATGTGACTGTTGATGAGAAGCATCAACAACATCCGTCGCCTGTTTTACTGTTACGGGGTGCAGTTACAACTCATCACCAGCTGGTAGGAGCAGAGAGCTTCTGGAAGGCGGAACCATCACAAAAAAAAAGGCAGTGCAGGGTTTCTTGCCAGGGTTCAGACCAATACCTTCACTGCGTGAGCGAGGTCGTGTACAGGTTGCACCCATGCTCTTCGCACCAATCCGGATGTAGAACTGGACCAGACTGCGGGAAGAAACGGGACAGGTGTCAGTGTGTGCCTGTATGAGGAGGGTGTTCAACTTTCCTGTCCCATTTTTCCCAGAGAGGGTCGCAGCTGGAGCAGCTGAGAAGGTGCCTCAGACCCTCCTGTTCCCCACAGTGGTCTCCAGCTCCTCCAGAGGATCCCCAGGTGTTCCCAGGCCAACAGAGAGATTTAATTTGTCCAGCTAGTGGGACCTACATGGTACCACTCCTGAGGTAGTCACCAAAGGGGCATCTTCATAATGTGTCCAAACCACCTCAGCTGGTCTCTCTCATTCCTCAGGAGCAGCTACTCTACTCTGAACCCCCCCGCCGATTGCCAGCTAACAACCGTAGGTGAGGTGGGAAGATTTCATCCAAACCCAGCTCCCGTTTCACCACCACAGACCGGTACCGTGACTACAGACCTGGTGACACCACACTGATCTGCCTTCCAGCCTCCCAGTCCCTTCTTCCATCACAAGCTCACAATTGCACAAGACCCTGAGATCCCTGAACTCCTCTAGTCAATCTCATAAGTCAGAGATACGAAAACAGTCGCAAAATTTGAAAACTCCCCCACATTCGGCTCCTGTTACTCACAACCGTGAAACTCAGCCTCGTATTTGGTTGAAAAAATTTCGCTTGTTTTTCTGAAAATTCAGGAGCTGGAAATATTAGATGTGTGGTTGCGCAGTGGACTGTCTGTTGGAGCTTGGAGTCCACTTGACAGCTCAAATCTGCCGTGTGGTGAGGTTGTTGAGCCCCCTGCTGGGTCTCCATTAACAAGATATGGGTAGAGGTGGGTTTAGGAAAAAAGCCCCTGTGGGGTGGAAGTCAAGGGGGGGCTTACAGGCATGCAGGAGCGAGTGACGCAGAATTTTGGTCTAATACTTCGTATCCGAAATCACGTCTTGAACAAAACTGCAGTTCATAAGTCAAATACTTACTTAAATATCTCAGGGGATACCTGCTGAAAATTTTCCCCAGAAGCCATGTCACATGTCAGCTTCTGAAATGCACTTTAAAATCTGTACTGCTTTTCCATGGACATCAAGTGTCACCAGTTACAGTTGTTTACTTATATTTAGTCCCGCAGCTATTTCCTCTTCTATGCTGTCATACTTTGATGTGCTGATACACATCCCCATAAATACCTGCACCACCCGTACACTATTCTGTTTACCTCAAACTTTGTCACTTTATGTTGCCCTTTTACTCCCTGAGTTTGTCTTAGTTGCTGTTCTGTTATGTTAAACGTGAGAGAACGAACTTCCACCACGTCAGACTCCTTCTGCTCTATCTGGAAGCTTATCATGTGCCAGTATCTTCCATCCATTATCCTTAACCGTTGTATTCTAGCCAGGCTCACGGTGGTCCACAGCCTTTCCCCGCATCACGCTGCCAAACAACAACCTGGAAAGGGCGCCGTGTTGGCTGGTTTCTCACGTTATCGTTTCCGTAAAGCAGAACGGTCAGTGTCAGAAGTACTGGGGGACTTGAGTTTGGCACAGCTGCGTTAACTCTGTTCCACCAGATTGTTCTGACAAATGGCCGGTTGTCATCACTGCTGGTGTGTACAAACCGGGTGTTGGTGGTGTCCAGCGGGACAGTCCGAGCCTCTCTCCTGCCGGAGCCGCTGAAGTACAAGGCCTTGCCCTCGGAGATTATCCCACAGCCGGCCCCGATATGAGCGCCGGCCAGGTTCTGCCAAAGGGAGCTCAGCTTGGCCTCGAAGCCCTCCGCCAGCTCCGTGGGACTGGGTGCCGTCGGCACGCAGCTGTCCTGCTCTGCTGGGAGGAACACAAACAAGGCGGAGAAAGTTGAGTGGGGTGGCGGGGGGGGTCAGTGTTTACAGAGGAAGACAATCAATCGCAGCTCTTTGCTTAAACAAGACCCTGGGGTTTTACCTGTATAGCCCAGGTCACAGAAGCAGACCCCCGAGATGCAGTCCCCGTGGCCCCCGCAATGGCCGGGGCAGGGCTGCGAGATGTACACCCCATCCAGGGCGAAGGCAGGGGCATCCCGGTGCAGGCTGCTCTCCTGGAACCAGCGGAACCGCGTCTTGCTGGGGGAGAGGGAATGACACGGTAAGCGGCCACCCCCTTGAAGGCCACCGCATAATCGTCACACTTGCATTTACTCATTTTAAACAATTTTCTCCACAGTGACGTACAGCGCGCTAAACTGACACGTCAATCCAAGGTGACTGACAGTGTTAGATGAGCTACACTCCCTACCTTGATCCACAAAAACGCACATCTTGGAGTTTGGAGCCACTAATTAACCCAAAACTCATGTCTTTGGACTGTGGGAGGAAACCAGAGCACATGGAAGAAACAGAAAGAACATGCAAACTCTGCACAGGGTGAGCAGGGATCAAACCGACATCCAGCCACACAGAACAGGCACTGTGAGACACCAGCAACACCGTGCTGCCCCAGCGTCTGAGGTCATAGCTCACAACAGGTAACGTTCATACACTGCAAAGGAGAAGGAACTCTCTGCAGGTGTGTGTGTGTGTGTGTGTGTGTGTGTGTGTGTGTGTGTGTACCTTGTCGCTACATTGCGGGGGATCACCACAGTGACCCTGGTCCAGCGTTCATAGTCCCCAGCATAGTAAACGCTGGGCTCCCTCAGCTCCCGGCTGCTGCCCTCACAGCTGCCCTTTGCCGGCGTTCCGGGGTAACATGAGTCTCGCACCAGCGCCCAACTGCGCCCTGCATCGTGCGAGTACTGCAGCAACACCGGTGCCGCAGCGCTGAACTGGGATTCGCAGCCAATGTTCAGCTGCGAGGGGGTGGGGGGTGGGGCAGGAGCAGGAATAACGTCAACAGGGAAAACGGAGGGTGCAAGTGAGAAGTTGAAGGACAGGAGCGGTGAGCTAAATTATACTGCGTTGTACCTGGTGAAGAGATGGATGGATACTGTACCTTAAACTGGAGGGTGTACCCAGGGCGCAAGGCCAGATCCCGTGTGACCGCCACCCTGTCCCCGTCGGATCGGCCGAACACCATGGCGGAGGGCGTGGGTGCGCAGAAACTGGCGTTGCCCTCCCTGTCCAAGCCCTCGTTGCCCAGCATCAACCACACACTCATCTGGTTCAGAGGGTAGTCAAACGCCGGCTTCTCGTAGAAGTTCTGACATCAAAGAAAGACGTAACCGTCTTGGTCGGAGTTTCGGTACCACAGTGAGTCAAATCCATGACGTTGTCGTCTCCGCATGTCGACGCTAAGGCTCACCTGAGGCAGGGTAGGGTTGACAATGGGGATGATGTGCTTCTCCCTCTCGGAGAGAATGATGATGTCGTCGACGGCCCACTGGTCGTAGCCCTCCCCGGAGTGCAGGGGCTGCCACCAGCGGAAGCGGGTGCAAGGGGTCTTGGAGGCTGCAGGGAGCTCGTAGTGCACAAACCTGAGGTGAGGTTGGGCAGACAAAGGTGTCTACACACACCGTCTGTACTGGAAATATTTGCTCATGTAATATGTGTCACTGTTGACCTCCAGATGTGCTGCGTCTAATGCTATTCGCCTGAACGTTGCTAATTCTGACTGAATTCGCAACCCACCCCTTCCCCTGCTCTCACCGAGGTTTCCGGAAGTCTGTGAAGTACATCTCAGCGATGAGACCCCAGGTGATGCCCCCGTCGTTGCTGTACTGCAGCAGCACGCCTTCCTCCCGGCTGTCGGCTTGGTTGCACTCCACTCCATCTCCACCCAGGCGCAGGTAGAACTGCACAAACTCCGCCCACTCCGTGTCCAGGTCCCGGCTCACCAGCTGCCTCAGTCCGGCCTGTGGTTAAACCACGACGCCCACAATAAAACCGTCATGTTATTCAAACAGCCTGTCAACCGGAATAATTTCGATTCGGGATCTTCTGATCTCGCAATACAGAAACTCGCGGACTGGACGGATGAACCGGCGCTATCGGAGGTTCCGTATACAGTCATCCAGCGATTTCCATGCACTCACACAGCGTGCAATTTTTTTTTTTTTTGCACAAACGCAGTTTGATTTTTAATACCAGATGTCAAGTTACCCACCAATCTGCTTGATACAACACACTCAGGCCAAAATAAATGGCCAAAAAAAACAAAAAAATTCCACATTTGCACTGTATATGGGTGATACTGTCATTTTTAATGCTATTATACATGGGTGAATACAGTAAGAACGTATGTCCGCCTGGTTAATAAAACTTTTATTTGTTTCTGTTACGTTGCCGTGAACACGGCGTTTTTTGCACCGGGCCGGAACGCGTTATAATTTCCCCCAAGTAATGGAACTAACACCTCGATGTACATTGTTCATATATATAAAAAGTGTGTTTTCAGGAGAACAGCATTACTGCGATGTCATTACAAGAACATCGGGGCACCTTGCTGAAGTAGAGGGAGGATCCCGATGAGACAACTCCACAGCCTTGGTCAGGAGTCACTACGTCTCCCCCGATCACATCTTGCCAGGCGGACAGCAGCGAGGTCTGGGACTCAAAGTCCGAGAGGATGCTTGAGCTGAAGGGAGCAGCGGGCTGGCAGTCGGGGCCTGAAAACCCATCGTCACACCTGGGGAAAGAGAAGAGACATTTTTTTTTTTGCACCAAGGTTGGGCCTTACAGGGCAGAAGGTAGAGTTACAGATGACAGAGGGGGAACTGCTGTTGGACTGACCTGCAGTTGCCATGGTCACACCAGCCGTGGCCACGGCACATGAGCAGGCACTGCTGCCCGATGTAGATGTCGTCCAGCGCCCAGTCGTCTGGCTCACCGTAGTAGTTCTGGATCCAGCGGAACCGCGTGGCACTGGACCTGAACCGGGAGACCGCGGGAAGGGAGAGCACGTCAAAGTGAGTATGGCCACGCACAGAAAGCAGGAGAGGATCCGGTGCCTATAAGCAATACGCTTACTGGCCACTTTATTAGGCGCACCAGTCCAAACAGTGGTGCCAGTGTAATGGTGCGGGGGATGTTTTTCCCTGCAAACTCTGTTTTGCATCGTGTGCATCTTTCATAGTCTAAACCGATACCTCCGGCAGGATTATACCCCATATCACAAGTCCACATCATCCCAGGACGGATCCTTAAGTCCCGTGGCCTGCACAGTCCCCACCCCTCAAGCCAGCGTCTGTGGGATATTAGCGGAATGAATGATGCCAGAATGAACGCGCTGGCAGAAAATCGACAGAAACCGTGTGAAGCTGTCAAGTCAGCATGGACCAGAACCCTGTGAAGTATGTCCAGCACCTGATCACTCGATGTCCAGATCGCTAATCCGGAGGCAAAAGAGTCTCCCACTCGGTCCTTGTTTCAGTCAGTTCAGAAGCCCTCCGCATCTTCACCTGCATCCCGCTGACATACGGTGCATCGCATCTTAAGAGAGACCATTTAGGGGTCATTTAAATTTAAAGCAAGAAATGCTTTAATGCCGTTTGTGGAGATAGGGACGGACGCTCGGTTAGCAGGCGCCTTGTCTGACAGATTGTCTCAGTAATATTTTTGCCGGAATTTACTGCACCGTTCGAAATCCGTATCTTCGGCTCCCAGCTCCACATTTTTTTTTTCCCATCTTTCACCCGGTGCAGTGAATCTTTCGGCACCGCGTGCGGGAGCGTATGTCGCGGGGATGATTACTTTTCTGCGATGACCGGGAATGATTACGTCTCGCCGAGGCCACACCTGCATGTGTAATTGTGACATCAGTGACAAAGGGTGTAGGACTTTGTGGGGGGTGGTGAGGACCAGGGTGGGGGGTCCCCGCTTTGGCAACCTGAGTCGAAATTGCACCGTGACCCCCAACCCCATCTGCACGGGTACGTGCTGGGGGGGATCTTTAATCTCCATTTATAACCACGACCTTGGTGACCCCTCCGTGAGGTGGGGAATGAGGTTAGGATAGCTTCATTTACCACCATGGGTGGGAGGAAGGGGGGGGGCTGGAAGATATGTGGTGGTCTCTGACATCCATATTTATCAAAATGTCATGGCGGCTGCTCCTGCTTCTAGCACCTTTTTACCTCGCCGTAAGGCACGCGTGCATCTGTGTGTATTTTACGTACAGTGCGCTGAATTTCAGTCGTGTGTCACCCACCAGGTCTTGTGAGGCAGCGGCAGGCTGACCCTCTTCCATCGGGGGAACTCGGAGGGGTGATAGGTGCTGGCGGCCGTGAACTCGGGGCAGCTGGGCATCCCCGGCAGACACGCCTGCGGGGAAAACCTCACATGAGCCCCACAAGGAGAGCAGACAATGCAGAGCCGAGTCGGTGTCGCCCCTCATAAGCAAGTGTGAATCCTTCCGTATATCAGCTTCCATAAAACAAATGGTTTTATTAGTCAAATTTTGGAGGAGGCATCAAGTACATGCAGTACAGCACACAGGGGTGTAAAGCTTGGCTGGAAATTGTGATGAACAGACTTCTGCCATTCTTTATAAATATTTATGTACTGGCAGGACAAATATCTGTTTTTATTTGTGCAGCATAATACTGGAAGAATGACCTAATATGTAAGATCACTGTGGCTGTTTTAAAAATGATCACGATTTTACCAGGAGTGTGTTAAGTGGGGGTCCGCCCTGGGCGCCAGGCAGAAAGGGGGTTGCTGGGGCTGCAAGGAAGTTATTGCTTGAGGAGAAACGTGTGCAAGAGGAATTTTTTAGCTGCTCTTGCCGACAAATGCCTGGAGTTTACACGTATCAAATGTGATCTGGATGGAAGTCGGAGGTACTTTATGTATCTATTGCTTTGCCATTGACAGCCTGCCACCGTAATCCGGTTTACGGACGGGGGGACTGACTGTGGGAAGACCGGACTATTGTAACTATTTTAACTGTTCATCGTCGGTTGTCGGAGGGGGATTTGAACCCTCTTGTTGCTTAACTTGTTTGTCGAGGTTATGCAATAGTATCCAGCATGCCCTGGGCAGGCGAAGGGCAGGACCAGGTTACGGTGCAGCTCAGACCAACATGGGGCCAGAGTGGAGTCTCACCTCCTTCACCAGGTGCCAGGTGAGTCCGTGGTTGGTGGAGAACTCCAGGCGGACCTGCGTGTCCATGTGGGGAGAGGGTTCGCGCCCACAGCCCATCACCAGAGAGAACTGGAGGCTGTAGGAGGCACCGATCTGCATGGACTGAGTCTCCACGTAGCGGATGCTGGAGCCGGGGCTGGGCTCCCCTGAGAAGCTGACAGAGGCAGGGAAGCCATGATAAAAACAGTCCTGCTTGACTCGGGTGAAATACCACGTGCTGAGTTGTACCTCGTTCGTCTGGTAAGAAGGCTTGTGAGAGTGGGGTTCAAACCTGGAACCTGCAGGCTTTCAGCACAGTCGTTCTACGTATGTTTCCTCCTCCACACGACCGATTTGCTTGTGTCGCAAAGTTATGTGAGCGTGAATTTATTTTATTTGAATACAGTACACAGCAGCATTTAAAGTGGGGAAAAAAGGTGCCGGTGCTGATTGTGGCATTTTGGACTTTGCTGGTACCTGAGAGCCCAGTCGTGGCCACAGTAGGGTTGCACGTGGCCCAGATAGAAGCCCAGGCTCTGAGTGACGTCCAGCACGTTCCCAAAATCCAGGCTGATGGTGTTGAAGAGGACCGAGGTCATAGAGATCTCATCCAGAGCCCACACATCCCGTCCACGGCCGGAGTGGTACGGCTGCCACCAGCGGAACTGCACTCCAAAGCGGCGAGCGCCAGGTGGAAGCTCCACCGAGACAATCCTTGGAGAAGAGAGTGCAGGGAAAGATCACCAGTGTTATGAAACAAAGCTTAAATCATGTCTCTTTGTACAGTTACTGTCTTACTGAGTAGATTGGAAAATTTCTTGGATCTGCTGGCTATTTGAACCAGCAACCTTCTGGTTAAAGGGTCAGGTTCCTTGGCTACGGTGCAACCTGCACTTTTCTTATCTTTGGGCCATTTATTGGGGAAATCCTGTGAATTGGAGAAGGGCTTCATGACTATTAGCAAGATCTAGATGTTTGTGTGTGTGTGTGTGTGTGTGTGTGTGTGTGTGTGTGTGTGGTGCATCCAGGCTCATGAGAAGCCAATAATCTTCACCTGGGCTCATGAAAGCCCTGGTAAGAGTAGTGCTGCAGCAGGGTCCAGGTGATGCCATTGTCGGAGGAGTAGTGCAGGAGGACACCCTCTCCTGGCTGGTCAGGTGCGGGGCAGGAGCTCAGGACGCTGCGGCTTCCAAGCCTCAGGGTGAACTGGAGGTACCTTGGTTGGCAGGGAAACAGGGTGACCAACAAGGGCAAATGTCACAAATGCTAATGGCATCCACTCGGGGGTCTAACAATAATCTTTGATCTACATAAATAGGACTTGAATCGGATTAAAGTCAGACCTGCACACAGCGCAAATTTTGTTTCCAACTCATTTCTCAGACATCCAGGTGATGAATGAAATGGTCTTGCAGAAGAAGAGAAATCATCACCCAGCCCCTGTCAGATAAAGAGGTCCTCGCTGCTGCCAGCCACACCACCCACCCGCTGCCTAACCCACCGAGACTGTTTGCTTTCCTCCAGTCAGGGCTCCGTCAGTCAGCAGGGAGCAGATACTAAACATGCACATCAGGCAGACCACCAGCCACGGCATCCAGGCATCATCAATCTAACCCATGTTTTTTTTTTTTTTTTATTTTTACAATCCACCGTTCCTCCAGTTCACCCCACCCCACCCCCAGCCAGACTCCATCCATCTTTTGCTCCGGAAAGGAAGGGAACTAGGGGCAAATGATATCAGGAAAACAGCAGCACAGTAGGGGGGGGACTGGCCCCAACACCCACAGCATCATTCCCCACGATGGACCCCCCCCCCCCTCCCCATCAACAGGAGAGACGCCTCTCTGGCCACTGTGCCCAGCCAAGAATCAAACAGTATGTTTCGACCCAAAATGTGACCGTGACCTTCATGAGGCGTGTCGGAGGTTCTCTCCCTCTTCCTCTGCGTGTAGGTCTGATGTTTGTCACGGCACGTATTAGTGCCGGTGACTCTGCTGTCGGACCTCAAACCAGTGCACACCTGGCCTGGGAGCTGTCCAGAGGCGTGGTCACCAGGTGCCTTCGGCTGTCCCGGTTGAAGACCAGGGCCTTGCCCGCAGCCAGCACCCCGCAGCCGAAGCTGACCTCAGCCCCCCGCAACGAGGAGAAGCTGTGGTAGGAGGAGAGGCGTGTGCTGGAGAAGGTCTCTGACAGGAAGGCCGGGAAGGTCTGAGAGGCGAGTTCGCACGCTGGCCCGCTGAAGCCCGGGTCGCACCTGTGGGTGGGAGCATGGTCATTCAGAGGAAGGACAGCAGAACTACCGGGGATCGGCGGCGTTACGCACTTGCAGCCGGTGCGTGTGCAGTGTCCTCTCCCGGAGCAGAAGCGCAGGCAGGACGGTCCAACGTACACTGCAAAACACACAGACACACACGTGTGACGCACTCTGTGTCGGACCTAATCCTGGGCCCATGTGCAGAACCTCTGGCGCTGAATTTCTGGTTACACGTGCTCCTTAAGAAATTCACTGGGACTTGAACCCAAAACCTTATGATTTCAAACGCATGGCCTTATTGTTCTACACCTTCTCAGTTCAGCGAATGTTTACGGAGTGCTTCCTCTCACCCTGTGACCCACAGTGCCGAGCAACAGATTAACAGATATAAGAGATATAAACTAAGCCTACTGATGAAAGGTTAGCTATACATTTTATGGAAAGTCTGCTGGAGGAGATGAAAAGAAAAAAAAACTCCCAACCAAAAGGTGAGGGAGGAAAATAAAGCTCTGGAGGTGCTGCCGGAAAATGTTAGGAAAATAAAACCAGTAACTAAAGCTGGGAAAGAATATATTACTACATGTGACATTGTTTTAGACACTAGAAGCTAAACAAGCACCTTCTAACATAGTGGGTTCTGTCATGGATCAGAGGTTTATTTTTCTCCATCGCCTCCCGGTTGGGAGTTTTTTTTTTGTTTTCCTCTCCTCAGTTGCTGGCAGGTTCACTGTTTTGTACTTATACCCTGTATAGTTGTTCTCTTTAATATTTCACCTCTATTTATAGCGTCACTACATGCTTTTTTTCTGTTCCATTAATCTAACGTACCGACCAGCTCTGAGTCGCGGTGTGAGAAGAAGCTTCGGCCGTGGCAAGACGAGGATGAGAAGGAGGCTACAGTCCATCGTGGATGTTGGTTCCCATCCCCTAAATGAAGTGAGCGCTGTGAGCTCTTTTAGCCACCAGGTGATTCAACTTACAAGTGCTGCTGGGGGTCCTTCTCACCAACAGCCATCTCTCTCAAGGCTCCGTCAACAGTTAGAGTGTCTTCCGCTATTTATAATTGTTTTTTATTGGTTATTTGTTGAGTATTTCGCTGCTTGTTATTTGTTTATTGTTTTGTGTCTTGCCTTGTGTTACGTATGTGCTTTGTCCAGCTGCTGGGTGGAAAATTTATCCGCGTGGATCAATAAAGTCCGACCTTGTCCTACCCTGACCGGCTACAAAGATCCCGCTACGTTTAAAAAATACCAAAGTGGAGATTTAAGGCAGAAGTGATGTGGTGGGGATTTTTTCCCCCCACAGAGGAGTGTGGAAAAAGTGATGGAGACAGAGAAAGTGTCACAGTGGACTGTGACAGGGACAGGGCTGCTGGACAGGAGGAAGGGAGAGGTGGTTGGACTGATGCTGCAGCGAGGCCTGGTGCTCACCGTTGTCTATCGCCCACATGTTCCCAGTGCCCATCCCCATCTGCCTCCAGCGGAAGCGTGTGCTCTCAGTCAGGGCAGCGTTGGGCAGGGGGATCGATATCCTGGTCCATCTGCAGGGGGCGTCACAGGTGCAGAAACAGCTAATCACATGCGTGCACTAAGACTACGTTGCATTTGTTCACACACCAGAAAAAACTGCGCAGGCACACACACACACATACACACACACACACACACACACACACACACACACACACAGACCAACCTGCTGTAGTTCTCCGAGGAGTAGACAGTGCTGTGCGGCAGGTGAGGCCCAGCACACAGCTCAGGTAGACACTCGGTGTGCAGGAGGGACCAGGAACGGCCGTGATTGGTGGAGAACTCCAGATTGACACTTAACATGGAGGAGGAGGAACAAATGAGACCTTGAGACCTTGCTAGTCAAAGGTTATGTGAAAACACATCTTTGGATGTCAGCTGATGTACTCAGTGAAACTTGAGCTACAGACAAAGAGGAGATATTAAAGTTTGGGGTCTGGGTTTCCTAGGAATGTCCCGTTCAGGTTGCTCGGTGCAACGCAACAAAGGGATGGGATCGAACCTGTTGGCCAGCTGGTACGAGCCACAGCCCAGGTTGATGGAGAACTGGGCCACGTGGGTCTGGGCGCTGGGCAGCACTGGCAGCAGCTGAAAGAAGTCCAGCGTCCACACGTGGCGGTCAGCACCGCCGTGGGCCCTCTGCTCGAGGCAGAACCGGGTGGCTGGCGTCTGCAGCTCCGTGGGCAAGGCCAAAGACACCACTGAGGGGGTCTGGGCAGAAGGAAATCGGTAGCTGTTCAAACCCAACTTGACTGCATGTCGCAAGCAGAGAGTTCAACATGATGGAGTCTTACCCTGTAGGAGGAGTATGGCAAGGTGTCCAACAAAACACGGTCCCTCTGCCCCTCGGATTGCCCAAAAACAAGGACGTCGTGCTCGTGGGACTCGCCCGCATCACACTGGCCAGCACCTGAAGGAGAACAGGGACAGGTGTGACCGCAGTGGGGTAGCAAAAAGCAAGCAAGCAGGGGAAGGGGTTTGGTAGTACCCATGGCAAAGTAGAAGCGTAGGTTTCCATAAGATGTAGCATCCAGGTACGGTGTGCAGGCCTTCCTCTGGCCGTCCCGCAGGAACACGAGGGAGAAGCCCGACTCCACCTCCCCGCACTGGGTCCCAAATACAGCCCCTTCAATCTCCCACCTGGGGAACACGGAGGAGGAGCCAAAAACGCTGGAGCTCACATCATAGACCAACACATGAGACGTACCTGCATCAACCTGCCCCTGGACACTAACCCTGAGCCTCGGTACTGCAACAGGTTCATACTTCACCCCACCCCTCCAAAACACCACCACAAATCACGTAACTCGGGAGTGCGGGAGAGATCAGCAGCGGGGGGGGGGGGGGGGTCTACTTTTNGGTGGGGGGGGGGGGGGGGGGGGGGGGTGTGGGGGGGGGGGGGGGGGGGGGGGGGGGGGGTCTGACTTTATTTCAGCACCGTGGGTTATGTCCTCTGTCGCCTGACCGTGTGATCGCTCCGCAGCCGAACAGGGACTCACTCACACAGAACCGCCCTGCACGCCCGTCCACACACCTAAGCTTCTTTTATCAAACAGCAGCTCACGGTTTCAGCTCTGACTATGAGATCCCCCCCTCAAAAAAAAAAGTCCTGAATCCTCAGGATCGGTTATGATCACAGCAGCTGTACATACCCCGTGGGAGGGGTCTCAAACTCCTCCTCCCAGTAACTGCGGCCCTCCTCGCGGTGCAGGTCGATGTCCCGCGTGGAGGCAAAGCTGTGCCACACTCCCTCACTGCCATGGAAATATAGGGCGTTGCCTTCAGACTGACAGGCATGCTGGGAAAGGGAGGGACAGGAAGATTAAAACACACGTGCCGATTCACCTGTCCAACAACCCCCGCCATTTAATAAGGGAACCAACATGGAAGTGGCTGAATAGACTGGAAGGAGGTGGGCACCTTGATGGTGGCCCCAGGGAAGAACAGCCAGTTGGAGGTGTCTGGAGGGTCCATATTGTCCTCCAGGATAGAGGGTCGGTGCGCCACGTTGACCAGGAGCACATTGTCAACCCCCCAGCAGGACTCGTACCCGGCCGGCCTGACGGAGGGCTCCTGAGCCCAGCGAAGACGCACCTCCCGGCCCCGGGACTGCGTGGGAAGGGGGAGGAGGTGCACCACTGAGCTGCTGTTGGAGGGGGCCCTGTTGGGTGAGGGATAAACAATCAGTATTTGTGGTTGAACTGAGAAGCAGCTTATTAACATTTCCATTTGTCACCGTCATTTGTAGGTTTACGTAACACTTTTACCCAATAATGCACACGCAGTTTGCCTTTTACTGCATCTGTCTATTTAGGTGTGTGGGCACGCGACCGGGTGCGAGGTGGTACAGGGTAGATTTAAGAAGTTTTTTTTTTACCGATAACTAAATAAGCCGTGCAAAAAAAAAAAAAAAACACGGAGCAACGGCAGCCACAGCAGTCTCAGCCGACGGTCCATCGCGGCCACATCTGACCCCCCCCCCCAATCCTAAAAGTGGGTGTGGCCGTGTGATGTAAGGTGGTAAACACCTGACTCGAGTACAACAAACGCTCCCCTCCTGAGATTCAAGCATTCGCATCCTGGACCAGAACCCCACCTGTTCTGCATACCTGTGTGTGAGGTTATGCCTAAGAATGAAAGACAGGGCTCATCATGCTTGTAATAAATCTCACCACACGACTGGCTTACAAACAAAACTGTTATGAGGGAATCGTCACACGACTAAATGAATTAAAGCAGCGTCCGGTCGTCTCCGGCACCGAGATGTAAGGGACAGGATATAGGAAAGTGGGAGATGAGGGGATACCGAAAAAATCAAAATATAGTGATGGGAAGGAGGCAGGAGTAGCATGGAGAGGAGACAGAGCAATGCGTGGCAGAGCCAGATGATTCATGGGGGGGAGGTGTGAATGAGAGAGGGGAGGATGTGTTACTGACAGATGGAGGGACAGGGGGATGGAACTGAGCGTGCAGAAGATAGGCAGGAGACAACAGAAAGGGATCGGGAAGAGTAAAGAAAAACACACCCGATTCGCTCCACGGCCGTCCATTTGTCCGAGCCGTTCAGGCTGAACGCGACGACGATGTCGGGATCTGAATAGCTGAAGCGGCAGGACCCAGAACCTGCCAGGCAGATGGACAAGGGGAGAGAAGCGTCATCGCGTTCGCAGATCCTACCGGACGAGTGCACCGAGGTCACCCACCAAGTACAAAGCAGTGTGTCATCCTTCCATCTACACCTGCCTTCCTCAAGCTACACAGCCACTGAACCCCCAGCCCTGAGTAACATCTCCACTGGGTCCTGGAGGAAAAACCAGCTCAGCTTCTCTGGTCCAGAATGACTACAGAAAAAAAAACTGCTGATGGAGGAAGGTAGCAGAGGTCCTACTAAAGCACAACGTAGAGAACTGCAGGTGACAGGGCAAGGCTGGGGTTAGGGGTCGCTAATGGAGCCTGCGGAGGACCCCTGGCCTGCGCCTCCTATCTCACTCCTGCAGCCTGGCTCCAGGGCGTGCAGATCGGAGTACTCGCATCAACCCCACCTCCATTTCACACCCATGTCTCATATTTACAGCAATAACCGACATCGCTCTGCTTCCCTGCACTGTGAAAGGCCGTGTCTCCGCATCCGGGCCTTTCCGCAGCGATGAGGTCGAGGTCTGAGCTCCTGCTCTAACGGGATTGAGGTTTACGGATTCTCCCGGAGCTGGAAACGAAAGCCTCTATATTTAGCCAAACTTTTAAAGGACTTATCAGCGCAAACCATGAAGCACCAAAGTATCTGGCTACATCCCTGCGACTCCACTGGTTTTCTAGTTCTCTTTAAATCACTAGTAGAGGCTCTAACATGTAAGGGGTGTGCCAGCTTCTCCAGGGGCAGATCCAAGGCAAAAATGTCCTCCTGGGCCAGACGTAGGGTAAAAAATATAACAGGTGAAAAACAATGGATTTCTTTGGGTGTTTGCACTGGGTGACTGGTGGGAGCTCAGCCAGTCAGAAGATAGATGGGTATTTTATATAGATTCGTATCCCCTTCGGTGAGTTCTCACCCAGAGTGAACTGGAGGAAGGAGGCGGTGCTCGTGTTGAGGGGTCTGGTGATCTGGAGAGGGGAGAAGAACATGACTGTATTATTGCACTACATTCTACAGTTCCACAAATCTTGCACAAATAATACAGTTTTCACGGAAACCCGAGCACTTCAGACACGACTAGGGGGCCTTTCTTGTGATCCGGATCTCAAACAGTGTAGCTGGTCCTTTAATATAGTCCCAACATCACTGACCACTGATAGCTTCGGCCAGTTTGTTCCCATGATGAATCCTGTGTGTGTGTGTGTGTGTGTGTGTGTGTGTGTGTGCGTGCGCATGCACACGCTTACTCATGCACATCTGGGGAAATGTCAAGTAGCAGATGCAACCGCATGTCGGCAACCGAATTATCACAGTGAGCAAACAGAACCACATGGGTTCCACGAACCAACGTCAACTCCCGACCTCACTAGGGAAGCTCACAGTGGCAAAGGACACGTGTGCAGTCCTGCTGTTGACATAAATCAGTCCAGCTCACAGAAGCATGAGACATAGAACCTTAAAACCTTCAAATTATTTAAAAAAAAATCAATCAAATGAAAATTCTCTATTACCAGCTCTCTCTGTCCGAGCGGCTCACAGAAGGTCACCGCCCTGCCGTACATGAGGACGCCACAGTGCTCCCCCACCTCACAGCCTTCACATCCTGACCTGTGGGAAGAACGGAGAGGTAAGGGAGAAGTGTGAGAACAGAGATGAAAGGAAGATGAAAGAATGAGGGGGGAAAAGGTGAATCAAACAGAAAATGAGGATAACCAGCATAAAAGAAAAAGGATACATAGGCACAGAATCGCAGAGAGTTAGGGACACGGCCTTCCACTCACCAGATACTGGAATCCAGCTCCTCCTGATGGCTGGAGTCAAAGTCGTCACGGAGGATGACATGATTCCCGTGGATCTCAGCTAACCCCGCCGTAAGAAACAGGGGAAGGACGTTCCAAAATGGGGAGAATATCAGCGTCTACTTGCTCTTCGTACTCATCTCTAAGTGTTACCTTCACTGCCACATAACACGGCTGCGCTGGAGGGCACTTACCTAGATTGGGTCTCAGTGGGGACTCTGTTGGAGCTGTAACACAAGCAAGAGACACGCATCAGTGCACTGCCTGAGACCCAGCCCTCCCCGGGCCCATGTTACCGGGGGCGATGCTGTAGCCGAGCGCCGAAAGTGGGCCAGCCGAGATACATGAATCGCAAGGACGTGCAAATATGTCAGCATTAATGCCCTCAGAATAATACGGCTGGGTTACCCCAGTGAAGCCACCAGCTTTGGTATGAGCCAGAACCCACACAGCTGAAATACAAAGCCACAAAAGATGGTCAGCACCACGCGTCTCTATAGGTTCCCGAAGGTCCTGAGTTTAAATGCCGTGTGTGGGTCTATGTAAGCAAGTAAATTTCACTGTTAAATGTTTGTGGTTATTACTACTTACGATAAGGAGCAAAACATAATGCATGATGCTAAATTAAAACAGTAACTCCATATAAGCACACAAATAAATATTAATGTCCTCATTGTTTGATATTAAGATAATTGGTGTTTGCAGTGTTCTTTAACACACCGAAATAGGAATTTTAGAGTGTTACAGATATTTTGGGAAAATTAACCGGGGTTTCTCAGATGAACCCGGAACAAATCATGAATATCCTCATAAGAAATAATGGCAATAGCTGCCCGATATTTGAATTTGCAACATTCGAGCCATTTCTAGGAATCAATTACGCTCGGATACCGAGGTACAGGCGTATTTGTTTTTTACGTGTGGAAATATGTATCTGCACGTTTCTGTACATTTTTATATCAAGTTGGGATCGTTTCTTCCAGAAAAGCAGACCGAGACACAAGCACCTCCCTTGTCCAGGCAGCCTCCTTGACTTCTCCTTACCAGGCTTTAAATGTCAAGGTGACAGCCTCGAGCTACGGCTCTGCTCTCTGATGGAGCAGCTCTCTATCTTGGTTCACTAATGAGCAGCAATTAACCAAAGTCCTCCTCGAGCACAGTCACCCAGACCCACCACTCGTCTCTCCTGGGAGTCAGGTCTTAAAAGGCACGTGCTCGCGTCCACAATCTCGTCCTCCAGCACTGATGAGCCCCATCTATCCTGGCAGTCAAGGCAGAGAAGTTAAGAAGGTGGTTGGCTGAGCTCCATCCTGGCTCTAGTCTGTTGTGTTGGATGCACACACTGCGGTCTGGGGCTGGGCGAGTTGTACTCTTCCCCAAAGAACAAGCAACCCCAAGTGCCCCGGCTACATCTTGTAAAGCGGAGAAGTTAAAAAGTTGGAAGTGTTTCAGCCAACATTAATCCAGTAGGACAGGCAAGCATACAGACCTTTGCCTGTGCAGTTCAGAGCATCTCAGATCCTTTCCAGTAGCCGTACATGGCTGTTTGGTACTAGACCAAATCTGCTCCGGTTACTAGAAATACCCTTACAGCGGCCAAAAGGTTCAAACTAAACAGTTTTACAAGCAATTCTTCCACCCCTCATGTATATACACTTAGAGACACTTCTTGGATTTATTGGCTGCTTGTGTCTTAAAAAGGGCAACGATCTCTCGATGCCGTCTCTCCTGAGAAGGAGGCCAGACTCAACATAAACCGATGCTAAGATGAAGTGCTGGTTCATTTCAAGCTGCAGTTTCCCCACTTTCCCAAGTGAAGCTCAGCTGCCAGGGGTTCCGGGACTGAGAAACAATGCTGAAGCCAGACAACTGCAACCCAGAATTTGCCAAGGAAAGGATTACAGAATGACTGATCCGTTTCAGTAACCCTAACCCAGTTAAGACTGTGAGGGAGACAAGAATTCTGACTGCGCAGCTGAGTATTCTTAAAAGAACAGTGGGACAAACAGTGAAAACAGATTTGCTGGGAGACAATAATCTGTGTCGGATTTAATGTTTCTCCCTCTAGGGTATTGCAGTATCCATGCTAGAGGGTATGGAAACCAAGTTATGTGACTACAACAGTCCCTACAGCATCAGCGTTTGGAGTGATTGCCTTGGACCGTCAGATTTTTTGTATTACATGGCCTTTCTGTCATTGTTTAGAGCAACTGAGTCAGTGTGACCACACAGATGCCTCCAGGATGTTCTGCCTTCTATTTGTATCCTAAGGCATGAAAAGCATCCGTAGCTACGACTGAGTCAATGCATCTGGCTGGACGCCTTCTTCTTTTTCCTTTTTTTGTCCAGCTTCTCCTGGCATTAGCATCTTTTTGAGAGAATGTCGCCTTCACATTACACGTCCCATGCTTGACGGCACTGTTCCGCAGTAACACTGCCCCAGATCACGCAAAGTACGCCGGGCTGACTCTGCTTCTTCGCTACTGAACCATCTAATCTCCTAAAGGTTCCACTTGTCTGCCAAGTTCATCTGAGGTCCTCCGAGGCTCATCATACTGCTCCCGACTGTGGATCTGTCTGCTCGCTGGTCGGGAGGGATGCAGGCAGCTGCTTTGCAGATTATTAATCCTTCGCAGTCTCATACGCTCCTCTTTTCTCCCCTTATCTCCGTACCGCTCACTCTCCCTCTGTCACTTTTTCCTAATTCTTCTCCTACTCTTCATCTGCCCCTCCCTCACCAAGACTCCACCAGCCACCCCCCTACCCCTCACACCCTCATATTCACAGAGCAGACAGTCACTCTCATTGCAGTTTGCCTAATCTCTCTGACTTTCTTAAATACTTCAATTACTGTGCCCTCAATTAGAGTCTGATCTTTGCTAATGCCTGTATCTCCCAGCCCAGGGCTTACCCCGACCGCTTCGCTTTCAGTTTGTCCTAAAACCCTACTGAGCCCACAGTGGTAGCAGCGGGCTGGGAGAGGGGGTTTATGGGATGGGCAGGGGTGCTGAATGGGATGAGAGGAACTCAAACACATCTGCACGGAGAGGGCAGGTCAAACCTAATCTTCTTTCCTTGCTCTTTCTCAACTGCAGGGCTAATCTCTCTTTCCAACCCTGCACCTCTGCGTTTCTTTTTTTTCCCCTCCGTTCTCCCCCACGCTCTGCGGAGCTCTCGTCCACAACTCGGGTCCCACTGGGACTCCAGCCGGGTCAATTTGGAGCTCAGCGCCGTGTTTGGGCTGTTTGCTGTCATTAATGGCTTAACTGGACACCTCGATGGGTCTATGGGAAGGTGGTATGGTCACTTCCCAGGCGTCAAACCAGGCACTTTGAACCAGAGTGTGTGTTTCTACAGACCCAGCGAACTTGGTGAGGTGCAATGAAAGCAGGTAGTTATTGTTGCCCTCTGATGCATGAGCATGTTTGTCTACATGTGTATGGATCAAACGCGATGACAGTCCCATGTTAAAAAGGTTACGGTGATGGAAGGGTGACACTCATTGCCAAACACCCCTCTAGTCTTCTGTACACAGCCTGCAGGAGCCATGATGTCTCGTTGCATCAAGCCCTGCCACATCCAGAAACATCTAAACACAACAGCGCTGAAGATCTTTGTGGGCCATGGGTGATAAGCTGTTGTGGGAATAAATGTAAGAAGGGTTGGTTGGGGGAGAGTTCACAGGGGGCAGGGCCCCTACTTCCAGCTACGATGAGGGATGGCACATTGTCACAGGGACCAGAAGGTTCGTTGGCCACATTAGATCCTTCCCTGGGGGACCGCGTCTCAAATGAGTTACAGGCAGACTCGGTCATCCATCGGCTGGGACAAGGACTTCAGAGCAGCCATAAAAGGCTTATTTACTGCTCCCCTCACCCTGGATAGATGAAAACGCTGGACAAAAAGGTCTCCCTGCTGCAGTAGGGAGTGTTCTATCAAAGCCGGGCGGGTGATATACTGGCAGATTACCCCTCCTCACCATCGCTACACCTCCGTCCACTGCGCAACCCCTCCACCACCCCATCATCGCAATCCTGTCAGCACTGTGTATCTTGCTACACCTCCCCCTCCGAGCTCCTTCGAGAGCGGAGCAGAACCGCTAAAACGTGGCCCGCATGGAAACACGACTTCTCATCTGTTATATTATAACGCCATCCAAAGTGCCACTGTGCCGACTGAAAAAGTACAAAGCTTTCACTGCTGAAAGAGTAATGGGAAAAGCAGGGCTTGGATCAGAAAATATCAGGCAAAAATGAAGGGAAAAGCGCAGTATTTTCTTGGAAAAAAACACTTTAGGTTCTAACAAGAGCTGTGTCAGCACTTGTTTTCCCCCTAGCAGTGGGGGGAGGGGGTGTTCTGTGTGTGAGCCTCTGACAAGCAGAAATTTTCCATACTTGTGATCACGCTGAGCTGCAGTGCTCCACAGCTTATACCTTGTTCCTAAGCGGCTGGTTTAACCCTCATCAAACTTCAGACTTTGCCAACCAGGTGGTCAGCAGAGAAACGGAATTACCTGAACCGATCTGGGCGACTAACTTGGTTCACTTGCATCAGTTCAGATCTTTGCTTAAGAACTTACTTGTAAGAGTCTTCTTACAGTCTTCTCCTTTGTTCCCAGATAATTCCTCTTCTCTCCGATTACTGCCGTCTCCCCAATTTAGCAAAGCCATCCCCTCCGGCCCCATATTTTGTATTTAACGGATCGCGTCCTTTTCGCAGGTCTCTTTTAATGCCTCAGTTCAAACACTAGAAACCGCAATTGTTCTGAGCTGCTTGTGTCGTTCGGCATCTTAAATTCAAGATCTGAGGAACCTTCATCCAGACAATTTGTTCTTTGGATCTATTCTTATGCCACCATTCTGATACCGTAACCCCAGTAGGGTAGCTTTCCCCAACTTTGACTTTCAAGAGTCAGATAAACCTGGATATTGATGGTTTCTTACCCTTTGTTCTTAGAGCGGACCCAGCTGTTCTATTGACTGTTGGAAACTCTGCATTTAATTTCTCCAATATCAATCAACTGACCACGCCAGCAAAACCTTTCTTCTCCCGGCGGACTGATTCGGAAGCATCGTGATAGCGTACAAACACAATCCCTGAAAACCTATAACAGTAGCGTCCTGCCTACAAAAGCCAGCAAAGGAAGCTAAGATGGAACAACGGAGATTAGTGCTTCTGCGAGCGACTGTCTAACCTTTGTCGTCGCGTCAACTGGATAGGTGACCGTCAGGGGTACCGTGTCGTATGGTAAGAAGGCCAGTGGATGGACTGATCTGCAGTTGTACCAGACCCTGGAAACGCAACCGACTTATGCGATGTTATTAGTATAAGAAAGGTCAGGCGCTGTGGTAAATAAGGTGTGGCTCTGTAAAAATACTAGGCAGGCACAATGTAGGAAACAAGTAAGTATTCAGCTTTTCCTCACTCTCAGTTTGGCACCAGCTGCCAACATTCAGCAAACGAAACCATCTAGACTTGGCAGTCTACGACAAAAAGAGCTTGGCTCTACTGTCTTCAGTGGAACACCGGGCCAGCCATTCAAGGTCAAATGTAATCACTGCTTTCATACAAACTCCCTTCTGGTTGTTACAAAAAAGCATCAGTTTTGGCTGCGCATGGTGCCATTTGATGCAGACGAGCAGGCATCTGCTGCAGACATCTTTGCGGAGAGCAGCTTACGATGCACTTCATTTCAGAGCTTCGGCTTTCTTGGACTGTTGACGCCTGCTGACGTTCCCCCACTTCAGTTCCCTCCGAACCACCCCAAAGTTAAAAGCGGGCATCACGTCAAGGAAACACCACAACCAGAGCCGCACGCATCGGCTGACACTTGGTAGACCTGTCCCCCAAACACTTATGCCCAAACTTCACGTGATCCTGCAAGACTACCTTTCTGCTTAACTACTTCCACCGTTATACATCCCACCTTTTCCAGTCCTGTCTCTCCATCTGTCTCCCCAAATGTTCTGCCGCTCCCTCCTTTAGCTGCTTCACCCTCCCTTCCTCCCCGTTTGCCACCAGCAAATTCACATCTAATTTGTAATTTAAATTCCCTGACAGGCTCCGTCACAAGAAAGTGACATATTATTACTTGTCTAGGAATTAGCCCGTAACAAGGTCAGCCGCTCACGCTCATCTCCATCTCCCTGTGATTTTATGGCGTTTGAGTCCTTCCCAACACTTACCATACAGCCGACCGCTGCTGAACTGGCTTTTTACGACCTTCAACAGCCTCCGAGATCTGTACTGCAGAAGGAACCTTCATTACTTTCACGCTGTCCCATTTCCTTCCTTTCCTTGGGCAGCGCTTTTCACGTCATGTCTAGTTAAAGACTTCCCCAAAATCTGGGCAAAAACTTCTCTCCGTTTCCTTTTCCACACTGAGGGGTTTGAGAAAGAGACGTGGACATGCCAAATGACACAAGTAGCTCTGCGATGGACTGATGTCCTGCACTGGAGGGATGATGTCCCATTTCTGATTCTGGGATGTGTGTATGATCCCTCCAACACACTAGTGCAAAGGATAGAGTCTTCAAGGCCACTAGAACACGAACTGGGTTCCACAGGTATTCATACTGTGTGGACAGACTATCGTTGCTCTTGGCTGTCGGACAAGACCAGCCATATTTGTCTATGACCAACTGGGGAGCCGTGTAGTTGGACAGGTCCAGCGGCCTGTCACGGGTGGCGGAAAAACAATCCAGCTGCAAAAAAATAATATCCAAAAAAGATTTGGATAATATACTCATTTTTGGGGGGAAAAGTAATATAGAAGTTTCTGTGTGCAAAGCAAATAACAAAATCGTAATAACATGGTTTCCTGCTGAAGTTGTCTGCACCATCTCTCAGCTCGATTTTTAATATGATGCTAGAACTTTCTGTTTTCTCTGCTGCTGGGTTTTAACTGCACTGGCTATATTAAGGCCCCCAAATAGTGGTTTTAATACAACTTTAGCCAAACATGGAAAACTAAGCTCGGCGTGGCATTTCAAGCAGGAAAACAGTGTATTAATAATGACAAAGACCTGTCGAAAGCGGTTTTCCTGAAAAAAAGTAAAGGTTTGACTGAAAAAACAAGAATGTACATCTGAGAACGCGAATGGGTTTTTTTTCCTTGGTGAAATATAAATATTTGTAATGATATTAGTGGTAAATTCAGACAAGGTTAATCGACTGTCAACATTAATAGAGTTAACAACCAACTGTACCTAATAATTATATTTATCGGATGCTTTTTCTGGGTTTAAGGCATTTAAAAGATGTCTACTGAAGATCCATTCATTCATTTCTTATTAGCTGCTGAATTTCCAAGCACGGCCACGGCAGTCCTGAGCCTTACCCAGAACCACCGGGCACTTTGTACACAAAACTACACCCTGGGTGGGACACCAGTCCATCGTCGGGTGACCCACACACATATTCGCACACTGCGGGGAATGTAGAGTGATCAAGTAATCTGAAGTGCAGGTCTTTGGACTGTGGGAGGAAACCAGAGTGCCTGGAGGGAACCCACGCAGGTGCAGGGAGAACACGTAAACTCCACACAGACTGAACTGGATTTGAACCCACACCCGGCCAGCCACTGTGCTGCCTGTGCTGAAGATGAGAATCTGAAAAATGCAGTAACTAGAAACTGTGCTAAAGAAGCTACAGGTTTAATTCCCACATAAAGACATCTGCTCGGTCCCGTCACCCCGTGTGGTGAAAGTTGGCCTTTTTCTCCATCATCCCAGGAGTCCCTTCTCCGAAAGGGTACTCCTGTGTCCGACTCTGACAAATCAGTCACCCTCACCACCATCTGGACTGAGGAGAACAGTTTAAGCTGTTTAAGCTCATGGTTTAAGCTCCATCTATTGCTGTATATGAAGGTTGATAAAAAATAGTAAGAATCCTAGGATACCCTCTTGTCAAAACCAGAAAAGTTTGGGATTTGATCAGATTGAAAGTATTATAAACCAGATCTGGAGAGCTCCTTTTATCATTTCAAAGGAGACCCCATTTCCACATCCCATGACTGTCTCATTTTCTCCACTCCCAGCACCCCAACTCCCCAGGCCGGCATGGAAGTATGAAAAGCGCCTCACCTCCCTGCTCACAAAGCTGCTGGGCCAGGGCGTCCTTGAAGATGATCTGTCCTCGGCGTGTGGCCGTTGCCCTGCGATGGATACCGGGACGCGGAGAGGGACGGGGAGAGAAAGAGAGAGAGGATGGAGTGATCAGTGCCATCATATGTTTGACAGTCAGCTAAATGGTCAGGTCCTTGAAGGCCAAGAAAAGCTCATTTTTAGCCTCCTGAGTTGTAGGATCTTTCCGTCAGGAGGCAACTCAGGCATGACTGATGCTGACAGCCTAGTAAACACCCCCTATGAAGGCCTCGCTTGAGACAGAACTCACATGGCTTCTTCTGTCATAGTAGGGAATGGCTATGCCACCAAATGCTGGTATCTCCATGCGTTATCTGAATTACTGTCAAGAACCTCACGGTCGAGCTGTCGGAGAGGCCTAGAGAGCAGCAAGTCAAATGCAGTGAAAACGCTGACGTGGACCAAGAAGCTTAAAGGAAATCTCAGAAGCTCAGACTTTAAGCCAGTCAGAAATGTCCGAAACATAAGAAATAAAATCAAAAAAAAAAAAGAATTGTTCTATTAATGGACAGTGCACGACCCATCTCTAATTCCCATTTAACCCGACGGCAAAAAAACGCGACGAGCGTCAGCAGCACCTGCAGCCAAGCCAGGGTTTCCTAGCTGATGCACCTCTGGGATTTGTCACTAATTTAGTTTAATCCAAGGACTAAATGAAGAAAAATGGCTCTTGACCTCGAGACACTCGTAGTGGGGAGAGCTTATCAAGCATAGAGGGGTTACAGGTAAGGCCCCCCGCGGACAGTCGGCGAAATTAGGCTGTACTGTTTTCCATGCCCCCGTTTACAGCTGTTACTCAGAGATTTTATGGCCAAAAGTAACTCATTCATCCAACCATCAATTTTGTATTGACTTGCCCTGGTCCAACGCACTAAACCAGGTGGTACACCCTGGGATGGGTTCTGGGTAGCCCCCACAATGACACCTACCGATTTTGATGGAACGATTTTAGGGAAAATAAATAAACTCCACACCAATGCTTTCCATATAAATATGCACTGGTAGCGTCGTACGCTTGACATTTACAGACAAAACTCCATCCTTTCGTGCAAAACTCTCCACGTGTCCTGCTCTCCAGACAGGACAAGTTATAAACTTTAAGTCCCTCCAATAAAGATTAACCTGTGTTTCGCACCGCTGGTTGCTAAGACACCGTTGTGCAGTGTGTCTTTCGGCAGACGCTGTTCTGATACGAAACGCATGCACAGCTATCCACCATGTACTCTGCAAAAGTCACCGGTGGGAAAAATGCTATAAAGCGAGGATGGTTCCAGAAATAATGCCATGAACACTCAATAAACCTTCTAAAAAGTGCAGTAGACAAAAAAAACCTCAGTCAGATCAGTATTTGGTGGGACCACCCTTTGACTTTAAAACAGCACCGATTCTCTTACGCAAACTTGCATGCAGTTTAAGGTCGAGGTCGGTAGGTTCTTCCAAACGTTTTGAGGAACCGGCCACAGTTCTTCTGCAGACTTTGACTGTCTCTGCATGTCCTCCCAGACTGACTCGATCATGTTGAGATGAGGGCTCTGTGGGGACCATACCGTCTGTTGCAGGATTCCTTCTTTTTGATCAAGATAGTTGTGTATGACTGAGGTTGGGTGTTTGAGGTCATTCTCAGGCTGCACAATGAATTTGAGAGCAATGAGAAACCCCCCTGATGGTAGATAAGAATCTACCTGTGCTTCTCAACACACATTCAAGTTGCACGCCTAACACTTTTGCACAGTATTGTAGATTCTGGCACACTTCGAGGTCACTGTGGCTCGCGTCGGCTCTGATGGACCCAAAGCCCTGCATGGAGTTGAGCAGCCTGTGGGACCTGACACATTGCGGGGAGTGTGAAACGGACCGCCGGTCTCGTCTGCGTGATAAACGGTGATAAACGCGGCCAGGCGCTACGGCGCAATAAAACTGAAACAAAAAAAAAAACCTGTAGAAAATGAAATATAACACTGATAAATGAACTCAAATCGAATTTTAGAACCACCCCGGCACACACATCCACACACCCCAGGGAAGCGGGTGGCTTTTAGGGCGTCGAGGCATTTAAACATTCTATTCATGAAAAATGAAAACAGGCATCATTAATTTGTAACTACCTTGTGTGAGGCCACTGAGGGGAAAAAGACTCATGATCACATTCGCATTTGAGAACTGCTTAAAGACTCATTTGGTTTGGTATTTATGAATAAAAAATGACGCATAATGAACTGCGGGAGGGCATGTAGGAACAAGGCGCTTAAATATTTACTAAACAGAGTCTCCTAACAAGACAGGCAACGCATCTCTGTCCTGGGGTGGAAGGAGGTTCCCTCACAGATGCACACACACACACACACACACACACACACACACACACACACACACACACACTCAAAGGTTTCACTTGCACAACAAGCAAATATATACAGCTCGATGTTTTATATAAACCCATATAAGTAAAGGTGTAAACACAAAGCCGTGTATGCACACAAATCCAGGCACGTACGACTAGCTGCGAACGTTCAAATCTAATCCGTTCCCAGAAACGTGTCCGATAGCGAGTTTCCGGATAGCGGAAGCTTATATTCTATTGTTTTCAATGGGGGAAATAATAATGCGTTCCCAGCACGTCCCACTTCCCGCAACCGGTTTCTCCAAATATCACCCAAACACTCTTAAACGTCTATATATAACAACCCACCAATGATTTCTTTACAAGCTTTTCCACCCGGAAGACATTTTCACTTAATAATGTGGGGGAGATGAGAGCGACGACGTCGACGCGACGCGAGCAGGAGACGTGATGCTGCCGGGAGGACGGCGGACATTCGACTGCATCTTGTTACCTTTCCTGGCTGCTTCCGAACATCATCTGAAATCCCACCGGAGTTTCGTGCTGAAAAGCTGAGCTGCTGCTCCGGGGCTATTCCCACTTCCCATTTCATCAGCTCTCCCAAGAATGGAAGCAGGGATCCAAGCACATCCCCTCCACGGTGAACAACTTAATAACAGTGCTATATTTATGTTTTATTTTCTGATATATTATTTTCTATATCCGAAAAACCAACTGTGCAATTTTTACTATCAATTATTCCGCTTCCTCCCATTTATTCAGTTAAGTAACACATCCAAAATGGCTGATAGACACCTCAGTTCCCGTGATGCCCAAGCAGTATTTCCACGTTTCTAACACTGCAACCTCTCGTGTGGAATTGAATTTTTTTTGCAAGCAGATTCGGAACAGCAGGCTTTCATTCAGGGTACAAATTTCCAAGGGTCGAGGAAGTAAACTTTTGGACTAAAGAGATTACGGATAGCGAGGAGTCGCTTGCATCTACGTACTGCGGAGGGAGGCCGGGGCGTCCGGTGTGAACCCACTCGCCCGTGGGAAAACGCACGCACTCCGTGCGTTCGAATCTATAGTCCGAAAGCCGAGGTTCAACACGGCAGCAGGAACTAAAAACGACTGCGGTTTCACGCGATCGCGTCGCAGTCCAGATCTCACACAACGTGGTTACAGCAAGCTGCTGCAGATGTCGACCCACAAGACGTGCAGAGCGACACTCGTGACTAATTTAAATCAAAGGTCAGAAGCCAATTTGGAAGAAGCTCCGACATGACGGCGTCAGTCAAACCGCCACTCGCGCCTGCCCGTGTCTCGGGGGGGGCAGCACCTTGTTGTCTGTTGCTGTCACATGCAAATGTTAATCTGACATTCTTTCTGGAGAAAGAAGGAAGCCAATTAGGCTTTGAAACGATGGAAATTTTTGGTGAGCAAATATTAATACGGCGAAGGTGAAATGTTGTGCCTTCCTGGGGGTCAGAGGAGAAGAGTTGGAGGGATGTTGGGGCAGAAGGGGAGGGGAGAACCTCCACCTCATTACACACACACACGCACGCCCTCTCTCCCACAAGACCACCCACCTCTCCTGCTTTAGCTCCCAATTAAAATCTCATTTACCCGACTTACCTGCCTGCCTTAGAGCCATGATTAATACTCCACATTTTAATCAGTTTTACCTCCACGTTGTGCAACAGGTGACTTATGATCTCTGAGGAAAAACACAGACGCTCCTTTTTCCCAGTTTCCTTGCGGAAATAAGAGCTACAGCGCTGTGCAAAAGTCTTAGGCACCGGTGGGAAAAATGCTATAAAGCGAGGATGGTTCCGGAAATAATGCCACGAACACTCAATAAACCTTCTAAAAAGTGCAGTAAACAAAAAAAACCTCCATCAGATCAATATTTGGTGGGACCACCCTTTGCCTTTAAAACAGCATCAGTTCTCTTATGCAAACTTGCATGCAGGTTAAGGTAGCAGTTGGTAGGTTCTTCCAAACATTTTGAGGAACCGGTCACAGTTCTTCTGCAGTCTTTGACTGTCTCTGCATGTCCTCCCAGACTGACTCGATCATGCTGAGATCAGGGTTCTGTGGGGACCAGACCATCTGTTGCAGGATTCCTTCTTTTTTCTCAAGATTGGGTGTTTGAGGTCATTCTCAGGCTGCACAATGAATTTGGGACCAACCAGAAACCCCCCTGAAGGTAGATAAGAATCTACCTGTACTTCTCAACACACACTGAAGAAGACTTTTGCACAGTACTGTAGATCCCGGCATAACGTGCAGTTTTCTACAGCGGGCAGGACGGAACGACGCGCGTCCGTAACGTGACCGTAACCGCGCTGCGGAACCACCTATCGGATCGTGTATTAAAACCAATTACGGGCTTATTAGCTTCGCGACGGGAGGATTTGAAAGTACATACAGATTTAATGGGCATAAAATAAAACGATCTGGCACTCATTAGGAAATTACCTGCTCGCCGGCGCGAGGTCGCGAGGGTTCTCCTTGAAGACACGGCGCGACGAATCCGACCGCAATTAACGGCTCAATTAAGACATTCGGTCTTTTGGATCCAGTCAGTGGAGAAATTAAAAGGGAAATTGAAACGGAGTGAAAGCGACACCCCTTTTTAAATCAGTTTCCTCGGCGGAACTGATTTGTACGCCACCTTTGAGTTTGAGTTACGTGCTCCTGAAAGGTGGGGGCGGCGAAAAACTCGCGCCGTCAGCACTTAACTCCAAAAGTTTAACGTCGCTGAATATATACAAAGGGATAAGGATGCGGCAGAGTGCCACGGGAGGCTTCGCCGTGCGCTTTGTCAGCGGGAGCGGAGGCACAGCGAGAGAGTGAAAAGTACGGCTGACCCATAATCCCGCCAAGGTTCCCGTCTCCTTCAGCCGCCGTGACACGTTAAAGCCGACGTCTCCTGTCTGGTCGCCTTGACGGCCAGCAGAGGACAAGCACGTCCTCTCAGGGTCAGTAGAAGGGCAGCAGTGTTGCTGGGAGTTGTAGACAAAGGGAAGAGAGTGGGTTAAAGATGAATTTTTGCTGTCCTATTCTTCAGCAGGCAGCAGGTGGCGTAGGGGTTAGAGCAGAGGATCTGACGTCGCGCAGCAGTACCTTCAAGCAAGGTGTTTGCTCTGCTGCACGAAAGGGTAAATATTTGGAACTGAACCGATCGGACCAAAGCGCACTTTAAAGTGGTGCTTTTTTTCTTGAAAGAACATCAGTCGGAACAGCGTGGAACCAGGACTAAAAGCTACACGGGGGGCAAGCTACCTGTGGCCTATAGGAGGTGCATCTAAATCTTTGTGTCAAAGGCATTAAAGCGGACAGGTGAAAATAAATGACGAGAAAGAGAAAAGAGATACGGGGGCAGCTGTGCTGGTTTCTGCAGAACAACCATAAAGGTGTCAAGTAGAATAGAGAAGCAGTGATTTTTTTTTTTTTTGCGGCAGCTCGTAAGAAGAGAAAAGCGAGGCGGCTGTGGGGGTTGGGGTCAAAATTTCAGCCTTTTTCCAATGCAAGCTTGCTACCGGTTCGCCCAACACGGCTTTTTCGAATCACCCTGCTGTTTTTTTTTTTTTTTCAAATTTTTCTAGCGGCTTCTTATTCGTTTCCCTGGTGCTGCATCCGAACAGTGGCTACTGTTGCACGGCGCACGTTGTTTGTCAAAGGTGGGTTCGAGGTGCGGACCTGCGCAGAGGAGTCGGATACAAGTAAGATTTAACTTGTAAATAAGACTTCGGTTGTGCTCCCCATTCCTCCGTGGGCTCGGCAGTCGCCGCACACCCTTCCTCCCGCACCCCTTCCCTTCCTCTCGTCGGCGTAACGGACGGAAACGGGATGCAGGGGCTGCCGGGTCGGCCCCGCTGGTCGACCTTGACGACACCCAGGTGTACAGGCAGCGAGACCCGCCCCCCCCTCCAGCCAGATGGCGGGGGAATCGTCGCCGGCCGTAATTGCAGTCCGGATGCTCCTGTATTCAATTACGCTCCACGAGACAAGCGCCAGCGAGCTCACGACCATTTTTAATCCACGATCCCCCCCACCCCATTTAATTTTACAATTACACGTCATTGCTGCCAAGTCCTGAAAGCAGTGTTTCCACCCTCCCCAGCACAACGTACCCCCGGGGAGCCCTTTAGGAAACAGACACGCGTGCGGTAATTAAAGTAATCTCTACCATAACAGATGCCTCCTCTCTACGGGGAGGTGGGAACATGCCAGTGGGCGGGGGGCGGGGGGCGGTGGGGGGGGCAACGAAAAGGGAAAAAGAAGTTTGAAACACAATAAGAACTAATAACATGCTGTTTATTTTCTGGAAATGCAGATTAACATGTGTCCCACCATTCGCCAGCACTGACCTCCAGCACACACACACACACACACACACACACACACACACACACTCCTGTTTACACATCACTGCGAGGGCTTGTTCCACCTCGCAATGAATTATTAACCCCCACCGCCACCAGACACCACAGATTAAGACAACCCAGTTTTTTTAACCTTTTAAGAAAAGGTGGAGACACCCCCAAAAGGTGGGGTTTCATAGGCCGCATCGTAGGCCTGTAAAAGCATACAGACGTTCAAGCCCAGGGTTCTGGACGCCAGAGAAGAGAAGGTGCCCTGAAACATTCTGTGGGATCCATTTGGAAAACTTATCATATACCTGCCATCCACGCGGAAGATGCGGACCCCACCGTAAATGGCAACCGGCCAAACCCAGCAGCAAGAAAAGCACCGATTCCCACCCTACTGCTGTAGTGTGGCTGAACTGCTTGGCAGCTGTGTTTACTGCTCCACACCGCCTTTGGGATCTCACGCCCGGAAAGTTCCTGACTACACGGAAAGCCGTCCCTGACGGCAGCGACGCGCGAGTTCCTCTTCTTGGGCTTGCAGTGGAAGTAAACGGCGTCGGCAGCACTTGAATAAGGGAATAACTAAAGCACGAAACCGGCTGTGCAGCTGGAATGGGATGAGCTTCATGAGCTACACACAGACTAAATAAATAATAGAACCACCAGACTCCCAAACACACACACACACACACACACGTTCTTTTTTGATATGGAACCATTCCTGTGCGACAAACGCAGCGGGAGCCCAGACAGGCTTCCTCGGAAAGGTGTGATACAGCGTGGATGAAGATGAAGCGGTGAGGTTGGACAGACACTCTTCACGGGAGAGATGGAAAGGTCTTATTGCCACCACAACACACACACACACTGAACATCTCTACACAGCGCTGGCACTTCTCAGCGGACAGGAGTGTTGAACTGTGACGGCACGCTGCAGAGAGGACCCGGCACATCACCAACTCCCCTCTAACCCCCCCCCAGCTTTCGGGAGCGGGACCGTTTGGGTATGCGACAGGGTCACCCGCTGCTACTCACTTATGCCATCGCTGTCTGACACACACAGTCACGGCAGAACTACCTGCGGCATGTGTGGGCGTACCCACTGACTGCCCACCGGGAACTGCGGCGTTTTTCGCCTCCCTTGCTTCCATCTGCGCTCGGTCCCTTTCGGGGACTCGCGAAGGGTCTCAAAATGCTTAGAGGATGGAGCATTTCCGTCGAAGACCCTTCGCTCTTGCTTTGCTCTGGGCTGCGTGTCGCTTTGGAGAAAAGCCTCTGCTGGACGAGAAGATGCAAATGAGTCCTTGTCACACGACGTCTGTCTGGAAGATGTAGGTACCCGGGCGTGTTCTGAAGGTGCGGTTCTTCCATGTGTCACACGGTTGTTAGTTTTGGGTCTCGAAGGTGATGTCTGGCTCCTGCCTCAGTCTGAAACTGGCTTTTTGAAATCTTTTCCCTGCCCCTAACTGCCCATCTACTGCTGGGCTGCATTTTGACAGACTGCGGTGCCACAGTGCTGTAATTCACACGGAGCGCAGAGTTGGGTCGGGTTGGGGCCGGGGGTCTGATACTCGGGGCACAGGGGAACGATGAAGGCCAGACGGATCCATCAAAGAGGCCTTTGGCAAGCAGCACGATGACCTGCTCTGCCAGCCCTGCGGAGCGGGAGCGAGGGAGTTGTTACGCGCGACGATCACGAGCTCCCTGAGCAGCTGCTCGAGTAACAGACTGCGCTAAATGGCCCCCGCTAACAGGTGTCGGTGCTCCTGCAATACCCCATCGTGGCCCATCGTCGTGGCGAGTGGTGGCTGAGGGGTTTGCGAGACACCAGGCGTATGCTTCACTCGGCAGCTGGCTAACTACCGCAAGAACTCACAGCTCAGAGGGCCCGAGCGCCACCTCTCTCGCACCGAGGGCGCCCACCAGACTGCAGGGCCCCAGGCTGCTTTCTGAAGGCACTGAAGGTTTCACCGGGAAAGAACGGACGCCAACGATGGCTTCACGTTCAGGCGCCACGTAGAAACGGAACACAACCCCTTCCCTGAATTCCACTGAACCGGGGAGAATTGGGGTTCGGCCCTCAAGCGCTTCCTCTCCACAGCCACGAGGGTGTGATAACCCAAGGAACATGGGGCCCACTGCATCCTTACCCCTTCCACCCACTCCTGCCCCCCCCCCCCAAAAGCTATGTGGACCCATATATGTAAGTGGAGGGGGGACAGCCTCCACCCTGCAGCTGGTTGAAGAATTGCTGTCCTTCCTGTCCCCATTGGTGGCAATCAGGGACAGGACAGCAGGGTGACACACAGGAATGACCTTTTCCTGGAGCCCGCCTTAGACCGGACTGAGTCGAGGGTGTGTGCCCTGCCCCCGGGGGCACTTGAGGGCACAGCCATCCCAGTGGGGAGGGTGAGGAAGCCAAGCCGGGGGTGGGGGTTGCAGACCACGTCGACAAAAACAGGCATTAAACGTTCACATTATTCCAGACCTTTAACCACCTTTCCCTTCCCACAGCCAGCACCTCACACACACACACACACACACACACACACACACAAACACACAAAGAGAGAAACGTACAGGTATGGGGAGAACTTACAGGAAGTTGATGCAGCCAGTGCCTGGCGGTGGGGCGATCCAGACAAAGCTGAAGCTGGTGGAAGGCTGGTGGCTGACATGGGAGGCCACCACGCTGCACACGAACTGGGTCCCAAACTGGCGTTCTGGCATCACCCCTGAGACAGGCACACGGAGAGATGTGAGCGCGGTCAACGGGCACCGAAATGGAACTGCAGCAGGCTGCACAGCACTTTCCACATGGGTTTGTGAAAGAGGATGGAGGAACCCTGCTGTTGTGTCCCCCCCCAGGGATGCTAGCCAATGGCTTCCATAAATATCCAGCTGTATGAAGATAAAGTGCAGAACTGTGTAAGAGGCTTAAGCGAGAACAATGAGCCCTAATTTGTGGTAGGTTCTTAAATGATGTAATATGGACGAACGGGTGGGGAGAAGATAATATTAGAGGATTAAGAACGGATACATCGCTGGAGATGATGGATTCCGTGACACCCACAGACAAACGCCCCGTGAGCCCCGCGCAGAGCATTTATGAATTTGTGAATGGGACGTGGGACGAGAGGACTCTGTCAGCAGCCCGACGGCACCGCGAGTCTGGTCTTCTTCTCATTAAGTGGCGATAAAAGGACGGATAATCTCGCGTGGTCCCCGGAGCGCAGCTTGAAGTTTCGGCACACGCGCTCGGATTAACGGCCAGCTTCCTGACCCCCTTTCGTCTGCGCCGAGGCGGCGGCTGCAACCCGCCATTTTTCCCCCTTAATCTCCGCAGACTAATCCAATCGATCACCGGGCCGCTGCACCTCTCCAGTCGCAGAGCTCCTATCTTCGCGATTGACATTCTTCAAGGCCACCGTGAGTCTTGCTACCAGTGGGGTGGGGGGACGGAGGTCACGAGTGCCGAACATACAAGGCCGTCCTCACCTTGGCTCCCTCACCCAACTGCACAGCCTGAAGAACTCAAGGCAGTGTGACAAATCGCTGATTTACCAGGGGCCACTGGACCCGAACTTGGGATGGGACGCTGATGTTGTGGCCGACTGTTCTCCACGCGAAGATGGTGCCCGTGCCAAAATGTAGTCGCCTGCTAAAGGCGGAGGTGGCACCTCAAACCTCAAATAATCTGGCCTATTTATGCACATAGGCACACGCGAGGACGTGGGGGGGGGCAGTTACTGTGGTATCGGGGAGATCACATCCCACCCCAAAAAGTGGCAGCTCCAGCTTTGCTGCTAAGTGAGTTGTTTTGTGCCAAAGTCTTGCTTGCATCTCCCAAGAAGGTTGATTCGAAGCTCCACACAACACAGGCTGAGCCTGGTCTTCATGGCCCTAAGACGACCTGTTCACGCAGCACTAAAAACAGCCTGAAAAATCACTCAGTCCGGTATGAAGCGATGGGGGGGCGGCTTTTCGGCCGAGCTAGAAGGGTCCTCATGTTTTCCAGTTTCCTTCTGGCCCCTTTGCTCTCATCCTGCTCGCAACCCTTTCCCCTCTAGGATAGATGACAGGACGCAGCCGCTAGCTAAATCACGTGGCCGTAGTCGGACCCAGCCAGGAATGTTCGAGCAACGCGCCCTTCACCGGCCACACCGTTCTACCCCCTTGGGATCAAAGGCAAGCGGGGTAAGTCTACGAGTTGCGTTTTGCTGGTTTCCTAAATTGTCATTATTTGTAGGCCGCTGTGTGAAGTCGCCGACACACAGCCGCGCAGAGAAAGATCTGGATGGCACTCGTCGAGGAAAGCTCTTCCTGCGTCCTCGCCTGACCCCCCGCTAACGCGGTGGGCCGCGGGTGTCCGTTCCTGCACTCCGCCGGTCGCCAGATTTGGAGAGCATCTGGGCCGCCTGAGCGAAGCTCTTTGTCGCTGTCCCCGGGACGCTGCCGTCAGACCGCGTCGACGATCGCACGGGTCGGACCACCCGCAAGCGTACCCCTTCAGCCACACGCAGATACGCACTTTCATCGGCGCCGGCCTAGTGTCCCCGCCACAGCGCAGTGCTGAATATTTCAGTGGCAATTCGCATGACCGCTCAGACTGGCGCTCTAGTGCAATATAAAATGCACTGCGAGGGAACGCCACGCGAGGCGGGAGCTCTGGCGAGGGGGGAGGTTATTTGATTTGATCAGCGGGGCGCCCTGTTTCATATCGAAATCAATATTAATGTCCACAGATGCTGTGATTTTCGTTAATTAAACATGGGGTCCAGTCTTTCGTTTCCAGCACGGCGCTGGAGCGTAGGCAACGTTGACCGCTTGGGCAGGTAATGATCTCCTGCTCCTCCTAACCGTCTTATCCGAGCAGGGTCTCTCGATCTGGAGCTTATCCTGGAAGCAACGGACGCAAGGCAGGTCAACTGTTGGCTGACCATCAGCGAGTGTGGATAATATTGACCACAGCGACCTTCGGTGTGGACGGTGTTGACCAGCGCGAGCAATGCTGACCATCAGTGAGTGAGGTGGTGTTGACCACTGGATGGGTAATGATCTCAGTGTAGGGCTGTAGGGAACGTGTACGATTTGGGTTGCCGACCATCTCAGTGTAGACAATGCCGGAATCGCTCGAGGCAATGCTGGCCGTCAGGGAGCGTGGACAGTGTTAAACACCAGTGCGAACAATGTTGACCATCACTGTAGTCCAGTGTAAACAATGTTGACCGTCAGTGCAGACAATGCTGACCTTCAGTCAATGCGGATTAGTTTGACCTTCGGGTTAGATAATGTTGACCGGCGTAAACAAGGTTGACCATCAGAGCAGATGTGTTGGCCAGTGCAAACAATATTAACCATCCCTGAGGTCCAGCGTAAACAAGGTTGACCACCAGACCATTATTTAACTGGGGACGGGGGTATTTACCAACGCTGGTCACATCGGCAGGAAAAGAGTCTGTTTCAAGAGACAGGGGGACAGGATGGGTAAACAGACATTCTGTCCTTCCAAACTGAGTTCTCTAAATGAAATTCCACCCCAGTATCTGACAAACCACCCATCCTGACAATTTGCACCCGGCCTGCTGGACCGGCGATTTAATAAATATTGATAGGAGGCATCACAGCGTAGCCACTACACCGTACAACTCCAGCCACTTACAAGCTGACATGATGTTGAGCTCCCGTGGCTCTTCTGATGAGTCAAAATGACACCCAGACTTCTGGGAAGGACTTTATTGGTCACCCACTTTGAAAACATGAAAACCGTGGTATTGAACTCCACCCACGTTGGAGGTGAAGGAAGGAGGGCAGACGAGCACCTCCCGAGTTTACTCGGTGACAGCCAGCTTCGAGGATCTTCACCCTGGAGTGCAGCCACACGTGGCCAACTGTGGCCATTTCACACTACTAACCAAAATAAAACCGTGGCTAGAATTACTTTTGAATTTAAACATTTCACGTTTCTCGAAACCTCTGGTTTCCCCTGGCAGAGTTTCCTGACCAGCTCCTGAAATGGTCCTGACAGTGATAGTCCTTGTTAGGAGAGCATGATGAAATTCCTCCGAAATGTACCAGGAATCCTTGACACCGCTTCAGAAAGTGGTGGAAAACATTGAGAGGGACAGTCTTTCGAGCCCCAGAGCGAGTGCAGTTACAGTGTCCAGCCACACACACCCACACACACACACACACACACACACACAGGGCAGATGGCAGCTAAGGTAACAGCTAATTGGGGTTCTGCATCAGAGCGCTGCTCTTGAACTCAGTCCCAAGGTCAGTTTAGAAAACAGCCCGGATCCGGCATGTTCTCAGGGCATTACATCCCTGGCTCAATCCTGGAACCAACGCTGGCGCCCAACACGGTCAACCGTCGGTGCACCCGCCAATCGAACAGCCATGGCAACGGAGAGGCATCACCACCAGGGGTCTGCAAAGTGGTGCCAGAAGGGAAGTGAGTAGTAATGGCCACAGAGGCGCCTGCCAACCATTCCTCAGGGGGGGTGGGGTGGGGTGATGCGGGCAAGAACAGGCGGCGTTAAACGCTGTGGGAACAGAACTGGGCGATTTGCCACGCGGATGAGGGCAATTCATCGGACGCTACAGGCACCTGGAGGCACGGCGGCCACTGCTTCTGTTATTCATGTGCGAGTCCTGTCGATGTGGTGTTAGTATGTATGAGGGCCAGTAGTGAAACCACCCCAATCCCCCCCCCGGGACATTTGAGCTACCATGGCAACCACCCATCATCCATCATCCATAACCTCAAAGGCCAACGGGATGCATAAACGGGAACGAGTTCCAAGACAAGTAGGCTGGGATTTGACCAAACAGCTTCAGCGAGAGCCTGGGAAAGTGGAAGCTCTCATGCGGTGACTGGTCTGCATTAAATCCACACCTTCCACCTGTGTCCACACACACACACACACACTCACACGCGCGCACGCGCATACGCATTTCCACAACAAAGTGCTCAGTGTGCTGCTCGACTGGCGCAGTACATTAAATCCTACCATTTATTCTGAAAAAATGTAATTACCATAAGGCCATTACTTTGTGGGAAATGTTGCGGTTTATAATAAGATCACTTTGCATCGGACACGCGGAAGAACAAGGGTTGGACTGGTTACGCTGCGCACACACAGCATAACCTAGTGTTATACGTTTTATTCCGCTGGGGGAGTTTATATAATTCAGGGCAGATCCCCGCCGCGGGTTCACGTCGACCGGGCGGCGCTTAACAACGTGCCTCTAACCGCGGATAAAGAGAGAAAAGTCCGCTTTGTGGATAAGAACAGTAAAATCCCCCCGAAAAGAGTTTTTAAATGTTTTTTGAATATGGTTAATAATAATAAGACTCCGCACGTATAACAGCGCAAAGAATTCATCCCAAAACGGTCTGAAACATCTGGCGACGGACTTTGCTTCTTTTGTCAGACATCCGTTTGTTCCCATGTCTTCTGTAAGGTGTTTGGATCCCAGGGAAGCGAGGAGTGAGAAAACCGTTCCGTCTCAGACCCGCAGCGCCCCGTGCCAACGATGGCCTGCAGGAACCTACGTTCTCCGCCCGCGCTTTCATTCACTCTGAGCTGCGAGTCGCCCCGGAGAGCGGCGCACGCCAGAAGCGCGAATGTAAATGATAACGTGCGCGACTCTTCCGAGTTTGCATTTCATTTCGACGCTTATTGCCATTTCGAACGAAACGGCGAAACGAACTCGACGAACCCGGGCCTGCGGGACCGTAGGAACGGAGGCGGACGTTTCCTGGACCCGGGGACTAACTTTTTCCATCTGTACGATCCCTAAGGTAGCCAGTGTTCCTCATCCGGAAGTCACAACCTGCTCGCGGTGGCTTCTGAGCGCTTTACTCCGGACACCTTAAAGGAAGACGAACGCTTTGAAGATTCTGGGACGGGCAGCGAGTTCTCCAGCAGCTTGACTTTGGCCGCTTGGGCAAACGCCGGAGCATTTGAGACCCGACGGGAACCCGCAGGCCTGTCGATCTTACGTGAGACAACCACCAAACCTCTGGCCGACTTTCTCGCTTCCACGCCGCTTTGACAAGTCGGGCTCATTAGCGGAGGCGTCCCGTAATGAGACAGGACAGTGACATGGGAGCGGGGTGTGGGCCAAAGCCCGGGGGTGCACCCACCCCTGGGCGCCTCATCTCCGTGGCAGCATCCACCCAAGACCACCCGGCGCGGCATCCTGGGTTAATTTGATTTTTAATTTGACGCGACTCACAACGCGTCCTCGAACCTGACCGTTTGTTAATTTGATGAGATTTGTGCTAATTTTTGTCATGCCTGAAACACGCCGTGTCGGAGGCGGCAAAGCGAGGCCCGTGTTGAGGCTGAAGGCACCGGGACGGGGCGGGGCAGACCCGAGCGGACGGGCGAAGCGGCTTCCCCGCAAAGTTTGTTTGTCTGCGTGGGGCCCACAGCGTGCAGAAAAGCCGGCGCAGCTTGAAGGAAATCTGCGATTTTACGGCGAGCAGCAGAGGACGTTCCGTGCGGGCGGCGCTGACAGAACAGCGCCGGAAGGCGCCAGAATTATTAACGCAACTGGATCTCTGACAACAGCGAAGGACGAGCGATGTCACGTCCACCGCGGCCAAGGATTGAAGGCGCAGCCGACGTATCGGACTGGGGGACGAACAAAGCAGTGCTACGAACAAAACTTNGGGGGGGGGGGGGGGGGGGGGGGGGGGGGGGGGGGGGGGGGGGGGGGGGGGGGGGGGGGGGGGGGGGGGGGGGGGGGGGGGGGGGGGGGGGGGGGGGGGGGGGGGGGGGGGGGGGGGGGGGGGGGGGGGGGGGGGGGGGGGGGGGGGGGGGGGGGGGATCGAACCGGATTGGAGACTTCCGGTTGCAGAAATTAGCAAAAGTGTCCAATTGTAAAGTCACTTTGGACACGAGTACCCTTCGTTGCTAGGCAACCGAATCATACGCGACTCGACTCCTTCGGCCCCTCGTGGCGCAAATAATTGAATCAGCTCGATCAAAGGCGTCCGGGGGACTCGGTGAAAGCGCTTCAAAAAACTTCTCACGCCCCCCCCCCCCCCCNACAGTGAATGTATCTATGCCATATTAATCAAAATATTTCAGACAGAAAAAAACTTCCCCCCCCCCCCCCCCCCCCCATTGAAAGGGGGCTCAGGAGTAGATCTGAAAGCGAGAGCGTCACAGAGGAACTCACGGAAGGCACGCTTTGTCGTAACAAAGGGCCCTTCGGGACGAGTCCGCTGGCGGTCAGGCAGCTGGTGGGCTGGGGGGGTTTGGGACCCTGTGTAGCGGCGGGTGGGGAGGGGGAATAGTTGGACTTAATCGGGGCAGAGGAAGCATGGCTCACGACGGTAGGCAACGTGGACAGAAAGTGCGCCGGCAACCTATTTATACGCTTTACAAACTTTTTGCCCTCTCTGCATCTCTCTCTCTTTCAAACACTGCCTCTAAACAACTGTTTTAATATTTGAAAATGAAAGCCAGCAGCTAAAAGCACATCCCCCAATCCTCCACACACACACACACACACACACACACACAGACCACCCTGATCTACTTACCCACAGCATCACCACCCAGTAAGGGTTTACTCCTGGTCAAGGGCCACATTACTCTGTGGAGGTGGTGACCTGCGGCTCAAACCCAGTCTAGTTCAGGTTTTGCCGGTGATCTTCGGGGGGTGTGGGTGTGTAGGGATGCTGGGAACGTGGGTGTTCGGTCAGGCCACGCGGCTGGGAACCAAGAGGAGGCAGCGGTGCGACCGGCGGCTGACGCGCCGCAATCTCTGCCCGTTCTGCGAGAGGGGAGGTTTCCCCAGACCCTGGAGCTGTGTAGAGACCCCCCCCCAGGGGATGCAGCCCGACCAGCTCCTGCATATTTTACCCCACGATATGGTGCACATTCGTCCCACATGGTGCTGACATCTGCGGTGATCGGGAGCCAGTGTGTCAGTGAGTGTGTGCTCACATGCTGCAGGTGGGTGCAGCCCACTCTCTGCCAGCACACAGTCTTAGAGCTTGAGTGTGAGCGTGTACACACACAGGCGTGTGTGTCTCACTCTGCGGAGACCCGCAATGGGTGTGACTGCGCGCAGACAAGCAAGTATGTACACCTGTGCCATTGTCGGCGACATGGATCGGAGTGTGTTACTCTTTCACTGTGTGCGTCATACATGAGTGTGTGTCTAAGGCGGCGTGTACGTGTTCCGCAGCGTGACCGTGTGTAGGGTGTAAGCGGTGCAGGCGGGGGAGCTGTCAGCACACAGCACACAAGCAGCCTGATCACAGAGCTCCCCTGCGTTTGAAGTCTCAGAGGGACTGACAGCTCCGCTCCTCTCCGCTCCCGTCCCCCCCCCACCCCACCCGCCTGTTGTTCCCTCTCTGTCCCGCTCCTCCTCTCTGCCTGGGTCGCTCGCGTCCTCGCTTCCACGGGGGAACCTTACATGAGGCCCGCTCCATCTGTTCCTCGCCTTTGCTGTTCACTTGCGTTTGGGGGCAAGAAAAGCACAAAACGCTCAGAGGCCCTCCGGGGGGGGGGGGGGCAAGTACACGGTCACTATCTCTGTTCACCCGTCCCTCCCACCTGCCGTACCCCCCGCTATGTTATTCTTCTTTAAACTTTAACAAGCTCCACACGGTAAATCGGCCGTGACAGTTCTTGTTGTGATATAGTGGCTTCTGACTCATTAAAGCCCCCTCTCCCCCCCCCACAACAACAGTTCCATCCATTACACATGAACATTGTGGTCACGCTGCACGCGTCAGTGGCAAGACAGGCTGCCACCAAGGCCGGTCCAGACTCAGCACCATCCCATCATGCATTGCTGGGGACCAGGGCCAGCGGGTCTCACTTCGGGGAGTTACACGCCGCCGTGAGGTCCTTAGTAGCACTGGCTGCCGAACAACAAAACGCTGCCGCTAATACAGCCTCCGTGCCGCCGCACACCGACCAGACGGGCTTGTGCAAAATCGAACCGCTTCACAGAACAAACAAACAATGAGGGAAACTCACATCAAACCATTCGAGTTACTCGATAACAACCCAAAACTAGCTGTGGAGTTTCTCTGGAAGATCCCGCCAAACACTGTCCCGTATTATAACACAAGCGGCCCCCCGGGGGCCGCTGGTCTCTGTCACCTCGCTTGCCCCCCCTCATCGTTGTTCAAGGGCACAAGAACCTGTTTCTCAGTCGACGTGAGCGTCACCATTGCCAAGTGCCCCCGTGTGTGAGGTCCTTATTCTGTTCTTCACAGACCTGAGCGCAGAAGCGCCACGCTAATCCACACGTACTGAAATACGCGAGGGGGAAAATATATTCTTATATTCTATATTCTATAGATATCTATATCTATTCTATTCTATATTCTATTCTTATTCTATATTCTTATATCTTATTTCAGAACGAATGATTGCAGTTTCCGTTGTGAAACTGTGGAACGAGGGATTAATGCTCCACTGCATCTCTTTCCGGTTTTAGCAACACCTCGTGCACCTACAGTTGTCCTGTCATTCTGTTACACTGTTAAAATCTACCTATGAATATTCTATTCCTTTCACGACGTGGCAGCTTTCAGCTAGTAGAGTATCGAGAAATTGGATCCGGTGCGTCTGTTGTATTAAATCACTGCGCCGCGTTCAGGCCTGGCTCCGGGCCTGCGGGGGTTGTGGTTAGAGTTGCAGAATTTTTTCTCCAAAGTGGAGTACATTTTTCAGGGTAAACAACAGAGTAACCTGCATGGCCCAGCACCCCCCCCCCATACCCCAGTAGCTGCTTAGAAAACTGGGAGTATTTTTTTTTTAAACCTACTGAACCACTAGTGTGGTTTTCATACCAAGGGAGGTTGTGGAAGTGATTTGCCTTCATCTGTGGATCAATAACAAGGGGAGAACATTCGAACACCACACAGTCTGAGCTGCTTTTCAACCCACAGTCAAGCTTAGCAGATGTGAGGGACCCACGTTACCCACTGATTCGAATGAAAATAAGAGCCAGATTTGCTTTATGAACAATAAACTATTATATTGCATAGATGACCACCAGCGCACAACATCTGTGAAATTTTCAACGGTCGACCGTGATCTTCAACAACGCAGCTAGCACAGCAAGTGCAGCTGGCCTGAATATTCCACGGCCATCTTGAACTCGGAATAAACCGCGTTACCGCTTGTGTGTTTTTCTTTTCAAATTTTTTTCTTCCTTTTTCAGACCCCTTAAAATGTCGGGATCGACCACATGATAGTTATCGCAGTTCCACCCATCTTCATTAGTTAAACATCTCAGTCACCACAGTCCAGAGTCTATCCCCGAATCGCTGGGCACCGGGCTAAGGAAGTCACCCTGGATGCGATGCCAGTCCATCACAAGGGGCCACACACTCACATTCACACACTGTTAACCCGAAACGCACGTCTTTGGACAGCTGGAGGAAACCAGGGCAACCACGAGCGCTCCACACCTGCTGAGGCGAACCCGGCCGCAGTTGAGTCTTCCGGTCTTCAACCTCTCTCCGGAAGATTCCTCCCTCTGCAGCTATTTTCTCCACAAAAACACGTCTTCACTAATTCTTTCTGTTGGGGTCCCATGAGACGATACAAATGAGCTTTTTTTAATTTCATGGGAGGCAGCCGGTGCCGTGATCAGAACATCACCTTGCACTTGAAGGACCAGTTTTGAAATCTTTGCTCCTGTTAGACACTTAATCAAGAAACAGTTACCATGAAGTGAAAAATTAAAACAAGTCACCCGTTACCCATCTGCTTAAATAGCTGATATATTACAAGGTCCTTAGATTTGGAGAAAATTGCTGTGTCTACAAAGCTCAGTCTTTGTTTGTCTGTTTCCTTATTCCTTTGTTTGTTCTTCATGCACTGCTCTGTTTTTCAAGCCCCACACGTGAAATTTGGCTCACGGGTACTTCTCGCCCTAAGTGAGGTTTATGCCAAATGAAGTTCATTAAACTCCAAAAAGGCCACTTACTACTCTGAAAAGTTAAAATTCGGGTCTCTGACAAGGCCCGGCGAAGCAAGAGTTGTGACATCACACGTAGCACACAGTGATGTCTCGCGGAGCGGACCTTCGTGGCGCTGACCGATTTCCTCCCCACACGCACACACTGTGACGTATCGCTCAGGCAAACACACGCAAATTGAAAGGTAGCAAAGTTTGGTTCGGGATACAATTTGTTACCGTCCGCATTTCACTACGCCCTGCGGCGCACGTTGCTGTCACTGCCGTCTCCACGTTTGACCAAAGGAACCGGTAGCTGTTACACGTGCGTGAATGAAAATGTAAAAATGAATAAGAAATCACACATTTCACACACGTGCTGCGCTGCACACATTAGTGATGGAACACTGACAATATACATTTTGTTTTTCCTTTCCCCTTGACTACAACTGGCGCGTCACTCTAGAGTCACTCGAGTAAAAAAGTAGGTGACAATATAATGTCTCATTACATTTTACGTTTTTTCCGCCACAACACCTTTCTGACCCCGGGCAGTGACAGGTAACTCTGCTAGTCGTCGGCTGAATTTGTGTAAAAGGTAAGACCCCTATTTAGGGGAGGAACGTGAGACGTTTTTCATTTCGCAGCTTCTGCATCAAAGTCTGCGAAGCAGTCGGGCTGAGTGGTCTGGCTGTTGTTTAATGACTCAACAAAGGTGCCTTTTGTGCCGCTTCCTACAAAAATCCCTGATATCTGCGGCCAAATACAAAAAAAAAGCCGTCTCTCATTAGATCCACTTGAGGAGGACATTAAATGGTCTTATTTCAACAGACACATATGGGATGAAAGAGAAGACTGTTGTAGGAGTGTTTCCTCGGAAGACACGTCTATACTTACCCAGAAGGAATGAATTTATGATGGCAATAAACATAAATAATGACAGGCACCAATACAAGATGGTGCCAGGTTTAAATCAGACGGTTAAAAACCGTACACGTTCCCTTTTGAACAGAAAAAATCCTGGAAAGAAAACAAACGCGCCTTAATGGAAGAACAGTTTTTTCTTTCACGCATATATAAAAGCGAGTGAAATTCCCCAGCTGCTGACTCAGTCAGGTTTCACGTTGCATTCTGGCACAGCGGGCAGTGGCAGGACCACCCCTTTCTGGTGATCACACACAACAACCCTCATACCCACACACACCCCCGGCCCTACCCCGCACGTGTCCCTGGCGGGATCAAATAAACCCCGGCTGACTCTATTGGAAAATACGTTTTTTTTTTTGTTTTAGCAGAACAGTGCCGCGTCGAAATGTTTTATTATCTGATTGTTCTTCTCCAGAGCAACTTATCGTGTCACCTGTTCACAAAAGGGGCTATTTTAGCCGACACGTTCAGATTGGAACCGGCAACGTTCTGGGGACCTGAATCTTCAAACAGCTCGCAACAGGAGGCTTTCTTCATGCTGTCAAGCTTCTCTTTCTTGCTAGTTCCTCATCCACGAGGGAGATCTGCCGAAGCCCGCGCCAAACCCTTGTATACCGACTTTAGGAAAACCGCCATCAGCTGGCGCACTCCTACTCCTCCGGCGCAAATATGTTTTGCCATTTCAAGCAAACCGCTGAAGTTGGCCCGTATCTTCATCGCAACATTTGTTTAACTCTTCACAGCTGTTTACAGCAGCACAACCAGTGGTGCGCCAGCAAAGTGCCCGTCGGGGGGGCCCGTAGGTGTTGCTCCTTCCCACTTCTAATGTAACCCCAAAATACCCTAAAGGGAAGCCCTTCTCCTCAGGGGTCATGCAAGTCCCACTTCTAGTGGATTCTCACTTCTGCAGTCACTGAAAAGAGCATGGAAGCCAGAGTGTGAGCTGCTTGTTTAACCACCTTCCTTCATGTCTGCATGTGAAACTGAGAACCAGACCCCAATAATGGATAATGGAAAATTCCTCCGTATCGCCTCCATATAAGAGGATTTGATGGTTTCTTTGCAGATGCCAGTAACCTCTGGGTCTAAAGGGGATCCCAACCTGGGGCACGCCAACCCCCTCGCTGGCTTTCCCCTGCACCACCCCCTGCCTCCAGCTGGCCATCGGTGTCACCAGTGAAAAGATTCCCGGTGCTCCTACTGCAGGTCTGGGTGACGCACATCTCCTCACCCCTCAGCTGCTCCAGCTGTTCACATCTGGACCGTGAGATGCCGGGGGACGGCGGCTATAGCGGCAGGCAACTCCTTCGCAGAAACACAGAATAAACAAGAACGCAAGCGGCAAGCCTAAACTTAACCATTCGTCACGCGCTGACGTTCCTGAGGTCGACCTAAAGCCTCGTCTTCCTGGATCCTCACAACAGAGAGATCATTAGGCCTCCTTATGTGAGAGACGTGCAGAGAGGAGCTTCCCAAGCTCCCGTTCTTCTCGTCTTCACTGTATAATGTCATTAGACTCTAACCCCCCCCCCCCCCCCCCCC